>JASAMX010022428.1:0-60690 GCA_030248175.1 Microlaimidae sp. YZB2_3
TACTATGTCGGTGATTTATATTACCCTTAAGGCTGGTTCGTACTTATGACAAAACGTCCTATGGACAAGCCAAAGCGTCCTTTGGACTTTTTCCTTTGGACGAAGTATGAATGCTAATTAAAATTTGTCCTTTGGACAAAATCCAAAGGACAATATCCAAAGGGAAAAGTCCAAAAAACAAAAAGTATGAACACGTTGTCCTTTGAATTTTTTCAAAGAACGTTTTTACGCTGTATTTGTCTTTTGGACGAAGTCCAATGGACTTTTGTCTTTTGGACTTTGTCCAAAGGACGTTTTGTCATAAGTATGAACCAGCCTTTAGTGTAATTATTAATCAACTGATTTTAAATAAAACTTGCCTTTTTATTTTGTTTACAATTTAAGTAAACAATTGTTACTTCTAAGATCATCTCAATATCTTAGAAAATATTAACCTAAACGTGACAAGCATTTTTTAAAAGAACACTGTAATTAAACCCTTTTGGTGGGCTTAAATTGGGTATTTTGCACCTGATGAAGAGTTCGGTCAAAAACAAATTCTGTTTAATGTTTAAGTATTTTTGTCATAATTAAAATTTAAGCAGATTTTTGTCGCGCTCTGCTAGCTGCCATGAGGAAAAGTACCATATTGTTATTGTAAAAATTCTTTGCTATTTTACTCACAATTGATGGATTGATTTTAATAACAAGCAATAATAGTATAAAACATAAATGCATAAGCTATGCAATATACAAAAATAGCTTAGTTTTTTTGGTTGCCCCATAGTGGTCCAGCAGTTATTTTATTTAGTTATTAGAGACACCAATTATGTGTCATTTTCATAATATGGATTTTGGTATCTCAGCTGCTGTGTCGTTGTGTTTACAGTAGCAAAGTTCAACACACCCTCTATACAGATTCAAAAAAATCAAAGAATAAATTGCATTTGGATTTTTGCAAAAGTTACATTACATTTTATAATAAACTGTGTTAATTAGTGATGTTCCCCAAGGCTTCGAGCTTCAAATCTCTAAATAGGGCTCCGCTTTTAGGAACTCCGGAGCAACTCCCAGAGGTACAGAGCTACGCCATATTTTGGAACTAATTTTGTGAATAATTGAAATGTTATGTCATAGATTATGTTGTCAATTATTTCGGAAACTTTTTTTTCAACCCTTATTTAAACGATAAAAAAATCTAAATATGGAATAGAATAACTTCAAATGTATTTCAAGCTTAGAGCTTTAAATGGCCGAAGCTCCGGAGCATTATATTGAAAGGTATGAACATTACTATTGTTAATAATGCTGGAATACAATGTGAATAAATTTTTAAAAAATAAGATTTTATAGCTGTTATTGCATATTTAAGAAAAGAATATGAGCTTTTTGTTGTATCTTTCCTTTATAGCAATAAATAAAAAAAATGTTTTGATTATAGTTTTTGTTTATTTATATAAAAGTGGAGATAGTATATTTGAGAATATTAATGCTGTCTGTTCTCCACACTTAAATTGCTTAAAAATGCTTTTTATTGCTTTCGGGTCTATATTAGAAATGTTTTATAAGTCAGAAACATCGTTCTATGGCTAATTTTAACATGACAAAACATCTTTTTATTTTGTAAGACACTAAGGCGTATTGCAATAAATAACTAATGTGTTTTTGTTTTCTTTTCACTTTATGATGCTTTTTGGTTACTTAAATTTTACTTAAGTAGAATTTCCGAACCTATGAAAATCTACGTTAAAAATATTTATCTGTTTATTTAAGATTACATATATAAAAATATATTTATAATTATTTATATATTTATTTATATATTAAGAATAAATTAATTTTTTAAGGCGTTTTGATTTTAAAGCCATATTTTTTACACCATAGTAATTTTTTTTTTTTAAAGTGTAAAAATGATATTTTTAATTTTTTTAATATTTTAACCATTTTTGACACACCATTAGTTTTATTAATAAACTTATGAAGTTAACAGGAAAGGAAAACGATTATTCAGTTATAAAAGTTTAAAAAATTAAATTTTAGTATAAACTAATGTGGAAAAAAATAAAAATAAAATACAATTGTTAATACATCTAATAAATATTTTTATTATAAATTTGAAAGAAATTCGAAAATGACGGTCATACATAGGAATGGGGAGTTAGGCAAATTCTGAGATGTGGGGTTTAACCCTCCCCCCCCCAACTCAGAAGTGGGGGAAAAAGGTGAACACCTTCCACCAATTTTGAAAAAATGAAAAAAGAAATGTCTTCAAAATGACATTTAAGTACCTTCCAAAGTTTTGAGATCAAAATAAGTGTTTAGGTAATAAAATTTTCAAAAAGGCAATAAATAGGGCTTTTTAACCTAAAATTAATGTATTTTACCTATTTTTTTCTTTAAAATTAAAAAAACTATATAGGTAAAATGCACTCCAGAAAAAAACGATATGTGCAAAATGTGTTTCTCGAATTTTAACCCCCTTCCTCTCCACTCCAGGCCAACTTGCCCATGTATGGTGACAGTGTCTACTGGATTTCGTTTTTAAACAGTACTTTTTACTAGGCATAACATTAACAGATTAATCTAATAATTCTATTCCTTAATAACAAGAGATATGTTCGTAGATCTAAATATTTTTTGAACTTTAATTTAAGATCATAGATGTACTATTTGTGTTACTTAAAGAATTCTATTATTAATACAATAAATAATTTATTAAATATTTGATCAGACATTTTTTAAGCAATCTTTCACTCTGCCTCAACGGCCCAGAAGAGCCATGGAACGTTTAGACCTGGGTATTAAAAAGCCGAAAAAAAGCTTTAGAGGCTAACAGCGAGGACGAAAAGAACTAAAGAGCCAAATGAGAAATAATAACAAAAAACACAAAAAACCAAGTGTATCAAAGAGCCTGACTTTTTGGCATCAAAGAACCACCGAATAGAAAACTTAGAGCATGAGACTGTGTTTGGTATTTTTTTTTTCAATAACGTTATAAAGCATCTTTGTTAAAATAAAATTTGCATTAAAGCAAATTTTCTTAGTACGAATTTTTATTTCGTTTATAACATTTTATAAACTGATTTTATTTTTTAAACATTAATGTTTTTGTCAATTGTTCACAAAATAATACACCCAAAGTTTCCTTCTTTTTACGTCACGTGCAAACACTTAAACTATAGATGATTTACACTATTTTTTAAACGACAAAAAGTTAGAAATATAAGTCATTCAAAGTACAAAAGTTTAACATTCTTTAAGAACACAGAAATAAAAATTTATCATAATAAAGTTTTGCTTGATTTTTTGGCTTCGCTTGAACGAAGAAGAAAAAAAATTTTTTATCGATGGTTTTAGGTGGTTAATACATGTTAAATAGTTATGAAACCTAAATGTCTGAATGGTGTGTTCCTTGAAGTTGTCCAAAAGTTAAGTGCGTTAAAACTTATTTTATCCATTCATCGCCCTAAAAAACCCAAAAAAAACACAGACAAAGAGCTAAAATAAATACAAGATTTTTTTTATTTTTACGGGTAGAAAATAAAAGGAATATTCTTTAAATATTTATTAGCTAATAATTTTCAAAACTATTTCAGCGTGTAACTTGTTTATAAAAAGAAAATTTATTAACGGTTTATTACGGTTTAACTTTTCGTTCCTTTTTACCCTGTCGTTTTGCGCATGTAAATGTTATTGCGAACAGCCCTGTTTTTTGTTTGTTTTTTTTTGGGGCTATATGTGTCTCATTTTTGAACTCTTCAGCTTACCATCACCATCTTTTCTCGAATAACATACGTCTTTTGGTTGCGAACGTATGTTCTTTTCAAAAACAAGGCACGATAGACGATAGTCAAAACCCTCCCAAAGGGAAATTGTTTAGTGTTAATATTCTTTACAAAGTTCATCAAAGAATCATTTTTAGCTAATTAGGGCTTAGGGAAAAATGAAGATGTTTTATTTATTGGAGATTAAATTTTTTCCTAAGCGCTAATTGGCTAAAATTGATTCTAACAGCTTCTCCTACAACCATTTTCACATAGTAAATCATATATGACGTGATCAGGAATACTATATGACATTTTGAGGGTCCTTAAAATTCTGACGTGAGTTTTCTATCCAAAAAAAAATAAAACAAGTGTCGCGCGAATAAAAAAATTATCAAGATAAAGTTTGTTTGATTTTTAGGGTTCGGTTACGCTCGGGAAAAATAATGTTGTCAGTCTTTAACCCTTAAACAGAAATATACCACGCTGAAGTTTTGTTTATATTTTGGTTTGCTTAAGCTTAAAAAAGCAAGGTTTTTTTAGCTGCAAAATCTTTGTTTTTACCACAACAAGGTCGTTTTTTTTCAAAAGATTTAGCATACCAAAAATCCAAAAGATAGACTTTTAAAAAGTAAGTTCAGAAAATCACACCAAAAACGAAATGTAAAAACCAAAATGTAAAAGACAAAAGTTGCGGGAGCCACTGCAATATTAAAGAGGAAAACAACCTAGCTTCGCTTATGATTGATGGCGATTTCTTATTTTTGACGCTAAACTAAACAATATAAAATGCTAATCAAAAGGCTCAATTACCAAAGATCGTTTTTTATGCTCTAGAAAGCGCTAGACTCTGATGAATAAAAAAATTTAACAAAAAGAAGAATATGTTTTTTTACATTTAATTGTGTAATTTTTCTCACATACTAAGGATGTTCCCCGGAGCTCAGGAGCAGCTCCGATTATAGGAGCTCCGGAAAACCCTCCAAGCTCCATCCTATTTTTGTATTAATTTTAAAAATAATTAAACAGTAATGCAATAGATTATTTTGTCAAAAATTGTTTGTAAACTAAATTTTTTAAAACTTAAATTAGCATGAAATCGCTCATTTAAAGGCTGGTTCATACTTATGTAAAAACGTCCTTTGGACAAAGTCCAAAGGACAAATACAGCGTATAAACGTATGTAAAAACGTCCTTTGGACTTTTTCCAAAGGACGTATTTACATAAGTATGAACCAGCTTTAAGAGGTGGAGCTCCGGAATTCCTTTCGCTTTAAATGGCCGAAGTTCCGGAGCATTATATGTTATAAGCATTATCTATTTTAAAGTCATATTCTTCTGTTAATTCACGCCAGTTATAATAAAGAGTCGGTTTTAATTTAATAATGGAACAATTCAATTTACCCAAATTCACGTAAATAAATATCTATTTAAATTCACGCGAATTAATGAAAAATAGGTCTTTATGATAACATAACTCAAAGAAATGTGTCATTTTTAAAACTATTCAAAATGTATTTTATTCAAAGGCTTATATGGACGCCCCTCTTTATACAAGACTTAAAGATTTTTTGATAAATTGCATAATGTTTTACCCATGGTTTTATCTTTTGGTTTTGCACTTTGATTTAAAAAAAAACTAAATTTTCTATAAAAAGAATGGGTGTTAGAATAAACACTTAAAAATGCAGTAAAAAGTTTTTTTTTCTTCGATTTCGACTATTTTTTGACCACACTTCATTCTGCGTTCCAAACCTTGTAACAGTTTTTTTACCTTTAGACCATTTAAAAAAGGACAAAATATTGATTTTTTTAATCATTTTATCCTGGAACAATGCTTTCTTCACTGCAAAAAGTTTTGTTATGAAAACATAAAAAAACAGGCGTCATGTTGTTAATTTTATTTTTACATCCTGATTTATTTTGATTTTATCAAATGATTTCCCTAAATATTGGTGTTTTTTTCAAAAAAACCCTGAGATTGTTACCCCATTGTTTGTGAAACATGGAAAGCGAAACACCGTTCAATAAACAGCACAGGTATTTAATAAAATCATATTTTTTGCGTTTTTCTGTTGAAAACTCTATCGAAATAAACATTTTAAAATTTTAAGATTGACACTTTTCGATTTAAAAAAAAATTTTCATAAGAGACTTAAATTCAGCATTTTTTCTTATGCAAAAATTTGCCGACTCTTTTAAAAAGGTAAAAATTTCATTAAAACACTAATATCTTAATAAAGATTTTAGAAAAATTTTCAATCAAGGTTTCAAAATGAACATAAAAATACGTTGGTTTTTTATATATTGTTGCACTAAAATTTGCTTAGTAAAAAACGGTCTATAAAAAGCTTTATTTTTGGCTTTGTTAAATATTTCGACGAAAAATTGTTACAAGATTTCGGAGCACATGGTAATATTTTTACAATTAATCAAAAGAGTCCATTTCATAAAAGAATTACATCGATGTGTGAAAATATTTGCTTTTTAGTTTTTACAAACTTTCTACAAAAATTGGTGCCTTCCTTCGCGAGATATAATTACTTAAGAAAACATACTGTTACAATTTAAATACCTATAACGCAGGATCATATAACTTTTTTGTTACTGAACCGATTAAATTGAAATTTTTAAATGTTGTCGAATTGGTCGAGGTAGATTAAAGGTTTTGTATTAAGTGGAGTTTGTTTAAGGCGTTATAGGAATTTGATATGTGACAATGCTCTTTTAATGTTTATTTTATATTCAATATCATTTTTTGTGCAAAAAGCTAAAAAAATGTTTTTATAATATACTTAACTAGCCTTGAAAAATGCTCTAAGAAGAGGTCAGGAAAAAGGGGCGATTTTTCCCCGGGCGTATGTTTAGACAGAAAAGATGTGGACTAGTCTGAGATGGACATTATGTGGACTATAGAAAATTTGCATTTGGTTTGGGCAGCTGCTCACTAAATAAAAATTTCTACCATAGGATAATGATTTGTTTATACATTGATCTAATCACACAGCACTGTTGCATTTTTTTAGTTTGATGAAATGTCAATTGAAAAAAATCATACTCACAGCAATCTTTGACAAGCGCGAAATCGCCACTTTTTCAAATTTATAGTTGTTTCTTACACATACAAATATAACCCTCAAATTGAAAAAGTGGCAATTTCACGCTTGTCAAAGATTGCTGTGAGTATGATTTTTTCAATTGACATTTCATCAAACTAAAAAAATACAACAGTGCTGTGTGATTAGATCAATGTATAAACAAATCATTATCAGATGGTAGAAATTTTTATTTAGTGAGCAGCTGCCCAAACCAAATGCAAATTTTCTATAGTCCACGTAATGTCCATCTCAGACTAGTCCACATCATTTCTGTCTAAACATACGCCCGGGGAAAAATCGCCCCTTTTTCCTGCTCTATTCTTAGAGGATTTTTCAAGGCTAGTCTACCACTTTTTTTGAATTAAATTAAATTAAAAAATAGCCTAATAAACTATAGTTTTAAGTGCGCAATGACATATGTTTATAATCATTCCGGTGCCGAGATATATTTTTTTAAATAAAAAATAATAATAAGAAAAAGATAAATTTAAATTACAAAATTTACCCACGTTTTTTAATTATAGTTAGTGCGGTGCAGTTGCGCTCCAGGCAAAGTTTATCTACGTTCTCTAAATATAGTTAGCGCGATGCCGTGCGCCAATGATTGCAATTATAGTTTTTAAAGTAAAAATAATAATAATAATAAGAAGATGATGAACATGAATTACAAAATTTACTCACGTTCTCTAAGTATAGTTGGCGCGGTGCCGTGGGTTAAATTGCAGTGTGGCACCCCGCACCACCGATAATTACCGGCGCGTGGCGCTCCCGCGCCACCGACGCTTATTATTATTTTTTAATAAATAAAACTTTGAATTAATTTTGTCATCAGTAATGCAAGAATTAAAAAAAGTACTCTGTTGTTTTTGCCGTTTTCCGCACGGTTGAAGTAGATGGCGCTGGGATCTGGTTCCGTTTCTGCCACCAATTAAAACCTGTCTGCTTTTTTTGTGCGGTTTCTATGAGGGATGTTGGTTGTCTGCTCTGTACAATCCTTATTGTTGCCAAAAGGCTGTTATTGTGCGGTTGGGATATTTTATTTGTCTGTTTTTCAAATTTTTTATTTTGATCAATAAATCGATAACAAGGACCTAAATGAAAAAAGTGCTTCCTAAGAAAGTTGCGTAATTCCTTTTTCTTTCTAATGAGCCCATGTTTATTTTTGATCAATCATTAACGAATGAGGAATATCGCTTTTAAGGATGGAGCGTTGGAATAATAATAATAATAATAATAATAATAATAATAATAATAATAATAATAATAATAATAATAATAATAATAATAATAATAATAATAATAATAATAATAATAATAATAATAATAATAATAAGAAGAAGAATAATAAGAAAGAAATAATAATAATAATAATTATAATAATAATAATAATAATAATAATAATAATAATAATAATAATAATAATAATAATAAGAAGAAGAAGAAGAAGAAGGTTCTGAATTACAAAATTTACCCACGTTCTCTAATAATGGTTGGCGCGGCGCCACGGGGCTAAATCGCCAATTCATAATCACAACAATTTTGTTTCATGTGACATGTTGAGATGCTATTAAAAATACGTAAAAATGCTAATTATATAAATATCATTAGAACATACAAGTATATATTCTAATTTTTTTATTCTATTTCTATTCAAATTTTTTTCTTACATAAAAATGGTTATTTTTCGATTTTAAAGCATATTTCATATACAAAAATTACTTTAAATTGTTTTAAACATAAACATTTATCCTAAATTTAATTTGACTAAACTAAATTGATAATAAATATTAAAAATGTCAGTCTTCAATATTACATTTTTTACAAAACGCCTTTTATATTTAAATGTAATTATACAAAAGGTATATGACTTTTAGTGTTAGTATTAAGAGATTTTTATTTTTTAAATTAAGTATAGCTCTTTTCGCTAAAACATTGCAATAAAACTTGATAAATCTATAAAATCAAGAAAAACATCATGTTGTAGTTTGACTTATTGAATAAAACATTTGTATTTGAAATATGATTGTTTATATCCACTGTCTTTTTTACAGGCCATGAGGCTTTACATATATTTTTTAATTAAAAACCCTAATTTTATTTGAAATTCATATGCTAGTTAAATCAAGTGTTTTGCGGTATGTGTTCTGGGTTGTCTGGGTGTTTTACAGTTTTAAATTTAAAATTTTCTCCTAAGAGGTGGGGGGTATTCAGCCCTTTTCAAGTCGTCCTGAAAGGACCCTTTGCTGCTGTTCTGCCTTTTTACCTCATTTGTGGGCTCTTTCCACCAATAGCCCCCATTTCGCGGACTACAGTCATTCCCTTCTGTGCTTACAACATACGATCCTCCTAAAATCCCTGCTATACGTAAGTATATTTTAAACATTTGCCAGGCTCACAAATGCTCAATACCAATTGGTACTCACATATATTTAATTGTCAGTACTCAGGCTCAAGCTTACAATTAATTTAATTGTGAGTACTAAGTAATGCTCAGCTCACAATTAAAATCTGGTGCTCAATGCATCCCTATGCCAAATATGTTTTATGTGGGAATCGATCTCGGGACCTTTCAAAAATTGACGACGCGCTAACCGAATACGCCACTGCTATCATGGGATGATGAGCTCTAAAAGTGATTTATAAACAAACCCTCTGAAAAAAGTCGATAAGGTCTGGTTCATACTTATGACAAAACCTCCTTTGGACAAAGTCCAAAGAACAATTTTATAAAAGCCAAAACGTCCTTTGGACAAGCCAAAACGTCCTTTGGATTTTGCCAAAATACTTAGAATTTGTCCTTTGGACAAAGTCCAAAGGACAAAATCCAAAGGGAAAAGTCCAAAGGACAAAAGTATGAATACGTTGTCCTTTGGATTTTGTCCTTTAGACTTTTTCCTTCGGACTTTTCCTTTTGGACTTTTCCCTTTGGATTTTGTCCTTTGGACAAAGTCGAAAGGACAAAAGTCCTTTGGACTTTGTCCAAAGGACGTTTTGTCATAAGTATGAACCAGCCCTAAAACGCACCACGCACGACAAAACTATTTATGCGTTAAAAAATACAAAAGATATTATGGCCTTCAAAAAATTATAAATTTCAATAGAAATATACTATCTGGAACCTATAAATTTTAACAAATTAAATTAAATCGATGTTTCACCGAAATTTTGAAAAAACTAACCCCCATGTTTCACGGAAAATTGTATATCAAACCATAAATACAACAGTATTCAATTTAATTTTTTTACGTACGTAAAAAAGAGTAACGGTGTCTCCCTATTGGAAGTATTTTTTTAAATAAATAGCGAGCAGTAAATATTTTTAAGGGCTGGTTCATACTTATGACAAAACGTTCTTTGGACAAAGTCCAAAGGACAATTTTAGAAAAGCCAAAAGGTTCTTTGGACAAGCCAAAACGTCCTTTGGACTTTTGCCTTTGGACGAAGTATGAACGCTACTTAGAATTTGTCCTTTGGACAAAGTCCAAAGGAAAAAATCCAAAGGAAAAAGTCCAAAGGACAAAAGTATGAATACATTGTCCTTTGGTTTTGTCTTTTGGACTTTTCCCTTTGGACTTTTCCCTTTCTACTTTTCCTTTTGGATTTTGTCCTTTGGCAAAGTCCAAAGGACAAAAGTCGTTTGGACTTTGTCCAAAGGACGTTTTGTCATAAGTATGAACCAGCCGTAAGGGTTTTAAAAAAATTTCATTGCAATTTGATTTTTAATATCAATTATTTCAATTACTTACAATAAAATAATGAATGTTCACTTTATAATCGTGATATTTCTGCCTTTTTACCACTGATATAAATTTTTTAGTGAAATATTACTGTATTTCACGAGATCTCGTATGCCAGATATCGCGATTTTCCATACTTAAGAAAACTGTTCAGAGAGACCTTAAAAGCTGGTTCATACTTATGACAAAACGTCCTTTGGACAAAGTCCAAAGGACAATTTTATAAAAGCCAAAACGTCCTTTGGACTTTTTCCTTTGGACGAAGTATGAACGCTACTCAGAATTTGTCCTAAGGACAAAATCCAAAGGGAAAAGTCCAAAGGACAAAAGTATGAATACGTTGTCTTTTGGATTTTGTCCTTTGGACTTTTCCCTTTGGACTTTTCCCTTTGGACTTTTCCTTTTGGATTTTGTCCTTTGGACAACGTCCAAAGGACAAAAGTCCTTTGGACTTTGTCCAAAGGACGTTTTGTCATAAGTATGAGCCAGCCCTAAGATGATAAAAATTTACAACATTTAAAATTGCTTTAAAATTTTAAATTTTTAATCCCTGAAATAAAAACCAGCCATGTCTGGTTTGCCTTTAGTCACTGCAAAGGGCTCCCTATCTTAAGAGCACGGCACGAAACAGTACCAGAAAACAGCCCCGGGTTTTGCAAAAGAGTACGCACGAAACAGTACTGGAACAAAAGGGTACAGACACAAAAAAGTACTAAGATATTGCGTTCAGGAAGTCACAAATTTGACTGATCCAAATAGAAATTTGCATATTTAGGAAATCAACATGCGTATGTTAACTCGTTCCCCTGAAGGCGTTTTCCACCGCTACAACCGTGAAACATTCGTACAACAAAGGTAAAACCTTCGCTTCACGGTGGTGGTATTTTCGTATGACAAAGTCGTACGTAAAACTTAGAGCGGTAAGCTCTTCGAACGACCAGGTTTTACTTCCGTCATACATAATTTTTTGTGCGCGAATAGTGCCCAGTGAGCCAGCAAATTGAAATGGTTAAAGCTGTACGGTAGCAATATGCAAATTTTTGCAACATGGAATATCCTACGTAATACACTGTATCCGTGACAAAAATCTGCATATTGCCACCGTACCGCTTTAACCATTTCAATTTGCTCGCTCACTGAGCACTACTCGCGCAAAAAATTAGGTATGACGGAAGTATGACATTGGTCGCACGATCGCAGGGTTGTAAGCGAGGAAAAGGCAATTACGGGAATGGGTTAAAGTATACTTTTTGAGCCGTGGTAGTTATGGTAAGTATTTTTGTCCTATTTATTTTTTTGTCATGGTTAGGTAATTGGAAATAAACGCTAACGGTGTTTAAATTTTATCGTGCAGTAAAACAAGGGCATTCCAGATTTATCTTGATAAAAATAACGTTTTTTTTAATTTCATGGTGTGTTCTTTTTTGCTAATAAAACATGTTTTGACTTTTGCTAAAAAAAATTAATCGTTTAAAAATAATAATCCATATTAGCTTTTTTTGTTTTTTAACGAAATTAAAGCAGTTTGTTGGTTACGTTTTTGTGTTATTAAACTATTATGCTCGAAAAAACGATCATTTAAACAAAAAACTCCAAAACTGTGCTTTTGAAATGAATTATATAAAGCTTATCATCATTTAATTTAATTTTAAAATGTTTATGTTATTTTAGGCACTTTTTACAGTTATTTTTTTGTTTTTATCATTGTTTAAAAACTTTAAGTCCGCAAAAAATGAAATACTACTCGTTTTCTTGAAAAAAAAGTGGAGCTCCGTGATTATAAAGGTGCTTCAGGGCTCCAAAACTGGCTGCACAGGGAACATGACTTTTTGTAAACCATGTATTCTGCCCTAATTAAAAAATATAGTCAATTGTGAAGTTAAACTTGCTTCTTTGTATAACATATGTTCTTTTTATGATGCATATAAGACAAATGAAAAAATTACAGTTTAAATTACGCTATAGGTTTTAAAACTGATTATTATTATATATTTGTTTTTTTTAGCTTAATGAAACTGTTAATTTTTGGGTTATCTCGGATTGTTCGGTGGAGCAGTTTCTAAGTTTAGTCCTCCAAGTGCGAACATTTTAAAATTTTTGAAATTTTAGAATTCTCCCTTTAGAATCCTCCCGGTTCTTTCTCTTTTTATTGGTATCAAAAATCTTAAAAAAACATTTCTAGGCTACAAAACTCAAATCTGTAGTCAAACTTAAAATTTTTGGAAAACGAAAAATTTTTTTTTGTCTGTAGGAAATTGTTACTATAATTAAACATTTTCATAAGGATTAGTGACCTTTAACTTATAGCAACATTTTTTTAAAAGACTGTGTATTAAGTTAAATCCGTTTAACCTATCAAGGTTTCTATAAACATTGGTCGTTATAAAAATAAATGTCCTTTTAACGTTGACTGAAACAATTAACAAAACCCAGTTAGTTTTTACACTTAGTTTTTACAAAACAGGAAAAAGCCAAAGATTAGCTGTCAGTAAATTTTTAAGTGTAAAACAATATTAAAAACGTAAAAAAGTTTTAAAAAATACCTGCGTGACGCGCGGTCAAAGTGTATGTATACTTACTCCAATTAAACGCCCAAGGGGCTCAGGGGCGAGTCCACTAAACGCGTTCTGACTAGGTGCTATCTTATCACGTTATTTAAAACTCTTCTTAATGTTTTAATTTCTGAGTTTTTTTCTCAAAAAATTTAACAAAAACTTTTATTTACATAGCACAAACTGATATTTTATTAATTTTATACACATTTGTTGTATACACAAACTATTAAAGCAATAACCCCTAGTTACGGCTTAGCAAAACTCCTAACTACGGTTTAAGGCTTTATTAAATTTTATTTTAAACAAATATGCATAAAACTCTTTGAATATTAATTTATCCTATCTAAAAAAAGAGTCCCATACGTTTTCTCAAGAAAAAACCCAGAAATTAAAACATTATTAAGAGTTTTAAACAACGTGCTAAGATAGCACCTAGTCAGCACACGTTTAGTGGAACCGCCCCAGAGTGCTAACTACACTCGCTATGTATTTTTAAATTAACAAAAAAAAATCAAAGAACTTTATTAAATGGTGTATTAAAAATAAAACGCTGTTTATTAATTTTTATCATAATTACGTTAAGCAGCTGTTAATAGCAATCATTTTAACATTAAGTTATTTCTTCAGTACTCTTTTGTTCCAGTACTGTTTTGAGTCCAACGCAGACTCTAAAAACGTGAATACATTACTCTTTTGTGTCAGTATTCTTTCGTGCCAGTACTGTTTTTTGTCAAAGTCGCGTGGTGTAGCAAACACAATACACTCAGGACTATTATGTGCCATGCTGTTTTTTGACAGTACTGTTTTGTGGCGTACTCTTTTGTTCGTACTCTTTTGCAAAACCCGGGACTGTTTTTTGGTACTGTTTTGTGCAGTACTCTTATGCGTCACCCCATTGCAAAGATTATAATATATTCAAATTTTTATTTGCAAAGATTATAATATATTCAAATTTTCATGTATGCATACTCCCATAACAAAATTCAACGTTTATTGTTTTGCAATAAAAATATAATAACTAAACTCAAATTCCACAAGGAACCATTTATTAAACACTGAAATTTGTTGGATTAATGCCAGTAGTTCATTTCAAATCTATTTCCAGACACTTTAAATAGGTAAAATAAGAATATAAAATATGCCAATTTATAAAATTTTGTTGAAGTTGTAAAGCCATATATTGTTCCAATTTTCTTTGAAATTAAACTTTCTAGATGGAACATAAAAAGTAGGCACATAATAATAAACTGTGCTCTGTCTTTTCATATTCACATCAGCAAGTTATTTGTATCCCACGATTAAGTTATCACCAGAACTGCCATATAAGCTTTATAAGGCGACTATTAAACGCGTTATAACAGCTAATATGAACAGCCTGGGATATTAAGCTAAAGTAGTTGAAGCTGAAAATAAAAATATATTATTAACTTATACATCACTGCTATCTCAATTTGTACAGACAATTGCAAACTCAATGCTTGCCAGTGATTTAAAACTACACTTAAGCAAACACAGAAGTCCACAATGCTGCACAATGGAATCCACCAAAAGTCAAGGATGCAATACGGATTTGAATACATCAACATAAAGTTCCTTGTCCCTAGTGGGTTCCAATTGGCGTTTTGTGCATTAGTCTTAAACGCCCTTGGTGTTGCACTCGTCAGTAAGACCACCAAGCCTATTAATACAATTATATATAAAAAACATAATCAATAAGCATATTTACAAAAACATGTAAAACAATAAACACAATAAAAAACATTAACAATAAATATTAAAACAGAGACAACCAGAATAAATTGTTGTGATTTTTTGCCCCTTTATATAGTAACTTCCACAGGTAATTAAGAGCATTTATAACCCCATAATCCATTGTAATTACCCAACGTACCTTTGATCTTACCACTAGGTGTAAAACTGTTTTTTCAACTTATGGATTAAATATTTACATGATGAATTTAACATTTTTTGGTGTTTTACAGTATTAAAATGATAAGTTAGGTTAATTTAAATGATTTTTGTTTTTATATTGTTTTATGTTAATTAAATTTTGCGTTTTATTATTGCTGATATGTTAATGTTTTATTAAATTTAATTTAATTTAATTAAAACAGGAGAAATTATAAGCATAGCACCAAACACTAAACATCGTGGATTACTCCAGGTGTAGCAATAAGCGACCAACTAAGGCGTGCTGGAATACTGCAGAGGCAGCTTAAAGCTACGGTTATTAATTAATTTTTTTTTTAAATAAACAACCAGTTTTAAACAAGGAAATAGTACTAACACTAAACATATGAATAACTAAGATAGAGTAAAAAAATTTTTACTACCATTTATTTATTGCAAAACTAAAAACAATTGTATTAAACACTAAACATCCTGGATTGCTCCAGGTGTAGCATTAAGCTACGAAATTAGGCATAAATTATATCTGAAAACGTCATTTATAGTGCAGAAAGAAAGACTGCAGAAAGAAAAAAGGATGAAAAATTACTTTCTGTCATAATATATGTTTTTTACTAATGTTTTATATTAATATCTGCATAGGAAATAAATATTAATAAGATTTTGGCCTATTTTATGTAAATTACAAAATGAACTGACTAAGTTCGCTACGTTCAAATTAAAACGAATTTCGAAACATGCAATGCCACTCTAATTGTATTTTTTACCGAGTTCTGGCAGCGGAATAAAATTAATTCAAAATACAATGGGCATTTTCGTTATTTTTTTTAACAATTGTTCTGCGCGGCAGTCGCGACCGTTCTTTCGCTTTCACTTTCGTTAAGTTTGGTAAATTAAAAAAATTTCATTAAGTTTTTTTTAAATTTAAAGACATTAAATCATGGGTGGCGCGGGAGCACCACGGGGCGATTTAGCCCCGCGGCGCCGCGCCAACCATTATTAGAAAACGTGGTTAAATTTTAAAATTCAAAACCTTATTCGTTCACGTGGCGATTTAACCACACCAACTATAATCAGAGAATCTGAATAAAATTTGTAATTTATGTTTATCATCTTCTTCTTCTAATTTCTTTAATCCAAAAAAATAATTGCAATCATCAATGGCGCGGGAGCGCCCACTGCAATTTAGCCCTACGGCACCGCGACAACTATAACTAGAGCACCTGGTAAATTTTGTAATTCATGCTTATCATCTTTTTCTTCTTATTATTATTTATATTTCAAAAAATATAATTCCAATCATCGGTGGTGCCACACTGCAATTTATGTCACGGCACCGCACCAACTATACTTAGAGAAGGTGAGTAAATTTTGTAATTCATGTTCATCATCTTTTTCTTATTATTATTTTTATTTTAAAAATTATAATTGCAATTGATTATAAAAATTATAATCATTGGCTCACGCCATCGCGCCAACTATATTTAGAGAACGTAGGTAAACTTTTTTTAAGCGCCACTGCACCGAACTAACTATAATTAGACAACGTGGGTAAATTTTGTAATTTAAATTCTTCTTCTTGTTATTATTATTTTTTTTATTATAAACAAATTATCGGTGGCGCGAGAGTGCCACACGGAGACTAAGCCCCACGGCACCGCGCAAACTATAATTAAAGAACCTGGGTAAATTTAGTATTATGTTCTTCTTCTCCTTACTAATATATCAGTTTTCAAACGCTTATATCTTAAAACCAGTATTCCTTCCTAGTTAGTGATTGATCAAAAAAAAACATGGGTTTTTTAGAAATCGTAGAAAATTGCACAATAATTCTTAGCAACTACTTTTTATTGTTAAATAATATGTGTTCTATTGATAATATTAAAACTGTTAAAAAAGTATATCTCGGCAACGGAATGATTATAAACATATCATTGCGCAGCTAAAACTATAGTTTATTAGGCTATTTTTTAATTTTATTCAAAAAAGTGGTAGACTAGCCTTGAAAAATGCTCTAAGAATAGAACAGGAAAAAAGGGTAATTTTTCCCCGGGTGTATGTTTAGACAAAAAAATGTGGACTAGTCTGAGATCACATTATGTGGACTATAGGAATTTTGCATTTGGTTTGCCAAGCTGCTCACTGAATAAAAATTTCTACCATATGATAATGATTTGTTTATACATTGATCTAATCACACAGCACTATTGCATTTTTAGCCTGATTAAATGACAATTGAAAAAATCGTACTCACTGCAATCTTTGACAAGCGCGAAATCGCCACTTTTTCAAATTTATGGTTGTTTCTTACACATACAAATATAGCCTTCTAATTGAAAAAGTGGCAATTTCGCGCTTGTCAAAGATTGCTATGACTGTTATTTTTTCAATTGTCATTTCATCAGGCTAAAAAAATGAAACAGTGCTGTGTGATTAGATCAATGTATAAACAAATCATTATCATATGGTAGAAATTTTTATTCAGTAAGCAGCTTGGCAAACCAAATGCAAATTTCCTATAGTACACATAATGTCATCTCAGACTAGTCCATATCTTTTCTGTCTAAACATACGCCAGGGGAAAAATTGTCCCTTTTTCCTGCTCTGTTCTTAGGGCATTTTTCAAGGCTAGTAATAATATACAAGCCTTGAAAAATGCTCTTAGAATAGAGCAACATGGACCTAGATGAAAAAAGTGCTTCCTAAGAAACTTGCATATTTTTTTTTCTTTCGAATGAGCCCATGTTTATTTTTGATAAATCAGTAACGAATAAGGAATATCGCTTTTAAGGATCAAGTCTTGGAATAATAATAATAATAATAATAATAATAATAATAATAATAATAATAATAATAATAATAATAATAATAATAATAATAATAATAATAATAATAATAATAATAATAATAATAATAATAATAATAATAATAATAATAATAATAATAATAATAATAATAATAATAATAATAATAATAATAAGAGAAGAAGAAGAAGAAGAAGAAGAAGAAGAAGATTTGGAATTTTAAAATTTAACCACGTTCTCTAATAATGGTTGGCGCGGCGCCGCATGGCTAAATCGTCCCGTGGCAGTCCCGTGCCACCCATGATCTGTTTTAGTAACTTCACCGCTTAATTTTTAGTACTGTATCAAATGTTTTTAGTTAGCTTAAAAACTATAATAAATTAAAAAATCTAGCTTAAAAAAAACAACCAAAAGCTACACAAATATTTGACAAAGTTTCATTAATGTTTTTAAAGCAGTGCAATAAAAAATTTGGTTTTAGTTTTTGATAAAATGACTTAGTTTTAGATAAAATTTCATTTCGGTTGCGGTGTGAGGAGAACACCCGCTCCAAAATTTTTGTGTTAATTATAAATTAAAAAATTAATATTTGGTCTGACACTTTTAATATCGTGTTTTAAATATACTTTAAATATAATATACTTTAATTGAAAAATGTGGTTTATGAATAATAGTAAAGTGAAATTTATTACGATATTATGTGTTTCATAATCGACATATGTTATTCTTTGATAGCAACAAAACACTTTTAAAGCATTATTCTTTCTATATTTTTAGAAAAAAAATCATTTTAACAACAACAGCAATAAAATTATTTTTTGAAATTTCTTCCATTTTTTAAGTATAAACCATGTTATTTGTAAAAAAATTATATTACTTTTTTCTTAAATTTCTTCAAAACTTTAATTATACTTGATAATATATTAATTTATTTTTTATTAAATGTATTCATAGTGGAACGGGTGATTGCCGTGGTATTAAAACTGAGCAAACCCGTTTTTTCTCCTTTTAACTCTTTACAGAGAGAGTGCTGTTTGAAAAATGTTGAAAAAGTATGATTTTTTTGTAAGTAATTCTTTGTTTGTAAAATCTATTAATTACTTTGCAAATCAGCAAATTTTTATGGTAAAAATTTTGATGGAATGATTTTTAAAAATCAACGGTAACTTGTTTTAAAAGCATATTACATCTAAGTTTATATTAGTGTTGTAAAAAGTATTGATTTTGGATTATTTTAAGTAAAAGTAAAAGTAATTTGAAAAATTTTAATTTAAGTAAAGTAAGAGTAAAAGTAATTTGTGATTTTTTAATTTAAGTAAAGTAAAAGTAAAAGTAATGGTCAAAATTTTATTTAAGTAAAGTAAAAGTAAAAGTAAGACCTATTTTTTTAAGTAAAAGTAAGAGTAAAAGTATAATAAAAGTAATTTTGAAACGGACCAAAACACTGGTTTTTGGAGCTCCAGAGCTCTGTTGTAAAGTTATTTTGCTAATTTTATGCATAAATTATCATTTTAATAAGTTTTTTGGCAAAATAAACGGTTTTAGCGTGTTAGCGGCTTAAAAAATTATTTTTTGTCATTCACTTTACAACAAGCCTTTAAGGGAATCTACCCATTAAAATTACTTAAATTTTACTTAAATTAATTTAAGTATTTGCAGAGGAAAATCCGAGTAAGAGTAAAAGTAAAAGTATTTGAAATTTCAAAAGTCGAGTAAGAGTAAAAGTAAAAGTAATTGAATTTTCAAAAGTCGAGTAAAAGTAAAAGTAAAAGTAATCCAAAATCCATTACTTTTATTACTTTAAGTAAAAGTAAAAGTAACTTTTTACAACACTAGTTTATATCTAAATGATCAAAACAAAAATTAAAAAAAACATATTAAAGTTAAAATCCTTCAGGCTGAAATTAAGGGCATAACCGCTCGCCGTCAGGAAGAAAAGAAGAATGAACGCGCGAAAATAAAAATAATAAAAAAAGTTGTCAGTAATAATGTAATCAATTATTATTAAGTTGCGTCATGTGTTTCTCTCCGAGTGATATTTTCCCAAACAACGAGTAGTTACTTTACCACCCAGCTACTTTCATCTTTAGTTTAAAAACGAAAGGTAAACCAAACGTGGCTGCAACAGTTGTTCGTTGGATTAAAAAATGCACCCCCCCATTAAGTAACCATTCAAATTACAAGAATCTGACGTCACTTTATAAGCCGATGAAAGTCGATTTAACACCAAGTATTTGTTTGATAAAGTGACGTCAGATTCTCATGATTTGAGTGGTTACTTAATGGGGGCATTTTTTAATCCAACGAACAACTGTTGCAGTCACTTTGGGTTAACCTTTAGATGTTATGATTCAAAAAATAATTATAGCAAATTTATTATGTATTATTAAAATTATTATTGCTAATATTAATTTAGAAATAATACAAAGTTTGTGTTGATTTGTTATAAATATTAAAACAAATGATTTATATTACAATAATTTATACATTATATAAAAGGGAAAGAAAATAATTAAAAGGTCGTAAGACACCCATCATACTGGTACTTTATTTTACATACTACGATATCAAAACAATTGTGTAATAAATAATATGACTGTTTAAATAGTTTAACAAAAGCTTTAAAAATTATAAAACAAAGTTAATGTACTAAAAACAATATATAAACAAAAAAGTTTAATAGCTGATGATTAATAATAACACTGTAGAGGTCAATGATCTTTTTTTACTTAAAAATATTAAGTACAAAATTATTAACTTGATTAACTATGAATAAATTTAATTTTAAAATTAATGGTTTATTATTGCTTGAAAAATTATTAAACTGCTTAAATTAGGATTTTTGGATATCCATTTTGAATGAATGCATAGTATATATCTAGGTTTTATTAATATAATGGCAAACTCGTTATTACATTTTTTAGCATATCTTATAAACGCTGAGAAGAAAAGGTTATCCAACTCTAATGTTGTTGTATTTACTCTACCACACCTGATATAGCGGACCATCATCAATATTAAAATTATTTGTTTTAGTTTAGACTTTTCTTTTTGTTTCAGATTCGTTTCCAATCATTTTTGATATCAATATCTAGACACAGTGATTTAAGGATGCTGATGTTTTATTTAGTGGTGTATACGGTTACTGTACGCTTTATGTCAAATATTCATAAATTATAGAAAATTAATTACAAGTAGGTCGTCCATATATTATACACACTATAATGATAATGATATAATAATAATCTAAATTGCTTGTTTTTTTATTAAGCATAAATCTTAGTTTCATTATTCCTAATGTAAAAGAAACTGCTGCAATTTTCTATATAAACGCCATTTTCATGCTTCAATATGATTTTTAAAAATATAACATAACTGTTGTGTACCGCATTGCTTATTAATTCCTTGATTCTGTTTCTATTAAATATTTAACAATTTATGGAGCTTAATCAGTGAACCAGCAAGATTTACACCTGATTTTGAAAAGCCATTTACCAAAGCTTTCAAATGAAATATCTATTTCAAACATGTTTGTTGTAATTATATTATGCAGTGAATTGATGTAAAGAGTTCTGAAATCGGCTGTCAAAAATACTGTTGGCATTTAATATGTAATTTATTAATTACAGGCATGCAACAATTGAAAAACCAAAACGACTTGATTCTTGTTCTGACCTATATTGTAGAGCCATATTTTTACTAATGTTCACGGAAATATTTTAAAATTTTTTTATAATATTATATATCTATAGAAATATTGCTTGATTTTTTTGCTCCCATAATAAATCTATACTTGTAAGGTGTTTTCTTTTTTTTGTGAAAAATATTATGTTATGGGGATTTTATAATTTTTACCTTTTAAACCACAATCATATTTTAAGATTAATTTTCCATGATTTTTAATCAGTTCTTGTTCTTTAAGTTTATCAAATTTTTTGCATATATTTTTTTCGCAGATATATTTTTCTCTAAAGGAAATTCTTGTTTTTGTCTGCTATAAAGAAAATTCTTTGTAAAACTTTTTCACATTATACATTTTTCATACATAATAAAAAATATTTTAAGCTTTATTAGCTTTATATATAATGTGTAAGCTTAACATTTTAAACCAAGAAAAATTGAAAAAAGATTCAGCAATTTGCGAGTTACTATTTTGAAATAAGTGAACTGCAACAAAATCCAAAACCAAATAATATACACACATATCACCCAATAAACCGAAGGACCTAAAAAACAGTTTTATCAAGCCAAAAAATTAATATTTAATAATAAAAGTTTTAAAAACTATAGCGGAATTTAAAACTGTAACTATCTTATTTGCGTTAAAAGCATCATTAGAAAACACGTGTTATACAAAGAAGCAAGTTTTGCTTCACATTGATTAATATTTTTTAATTAGGTTTAATTTAATTTTTACTTTTTTAATACTAATTTAGTTGGGCCTATAACAAAAAGTCGTTCCTTGTGGCGCTTCGGTTTTTTTCTGAGCTCAGACAAGCACCGTTTCGGAGACCCAAAACACCTTCATAAACTCAAAGTCTCACCATATTCCAAGATAATTGCATATATAATTAAAAGGTAATATTATACTATATTTTTTGCGGACTTAAAATTTTTTTAACATTGTTAAAAACATACAAAATAATTTTGAAAAAAGGTTAAAAATAAAACTATAATTTTAAATTAAATAATAAATTTGAGGATATAAGACAAGCGTTATGTGATTTATTTAAAAAGCGCAGCGCCGGAGTCTTTTGTCACGATAGTCGAAACCCTCCCATTTAAACGGAAATTGTTCAGTGTTAATATTCTTTACAGAGTTATAACGTTATAAATTGACTTTTAGCCAATGATTTTTTATGAAAAAAGGAGATCTTTTAGGGTAGTGCATTTAATTTCGGCATTTTTTTGTTTTTCTGATGTAACTTTTCACTGTATGACCCGATTTTCATGTTTGATAGCTCATTTTGAAGCTTTCACGATACTGCGTTGTGTCGCAAAAGTTTCACTGTACGAAAGTAGTTTTTTTATTTAATTAAGTCAGTTTTTAAAAAAAATGAAAAATTGCCGAAATTAAATGTGTGCATTTAATTTCGGCACTTTATAAACAATCGATTGTTTCTCAGTCAAAAAATCATCATTTTCAAAAATTTAAAAGCCTATCATTATCTCCAGACAGTTTTCTTTAGTTTAAGCTTCTACTTGTTGCTCAACGTGTAACTGGCCAAAAATTACAGCTAAAATGCCAAATGGTATCAAAATGAGCAAAATTTGGAAAAAAGTGCATTTAATTTCGGCACTTTTTAAAAGGACCCCATTAATCGAGTTTAAGTACAGTGCTATGACCCCTACACATTTCAACGTTGTCTTTTAATTTAACACCCGACCACTTAATTCAACCCGTTTTTACCTACAGCAATATGTGTGCCGAAATTACACTATTTTTTATAACGATTGCTCACCGCAGACGCAACGTAGAACCACGGGGACTAAAAATTTGGAAAATAGACTAAATTTTACGAAGACAATTTAATTTTTAAACCAATTTATTGTGTAATCATAAAATGCTCATGTTCTAAAAACGAGTAACAATTTTATTTTTTAAAAATCACACAATTTCACGTAAAAAATATCATAACGTAACAAATAAAAAGCTCACGACAGTCATCTACATAATTAGCTCTCAATTGAGCTATCAAACGTCGTATTTCGTCCAGGATAACCGAAGATAATAGTCCAAAATCAAAAATGCCCGATTTGGAAAAGTGCCGAAATTAAATGCACTACCCTATCCATTAGAGATAAATTTTTTCCCAAGCACTAATTGGCTAAAAGTGATTCTATTAGCTCTTTTCCCAACCAGTCCCACAGAGCAAAACATATATGACGTGATCACGAATACTATAAGACAATTTGAGGGTCCTTAAAATCCTGACGTGGTGGTTTTTTTAAATGATATGTCTTCCCGAGAAAGATAGAAAAATGTAGAAATGTAGAAAAATGACTAACAAACTGCTTTAATTTTGTTAAAACTTCAGAAAAGTCATAAGGCTTATTTTTTCCAGCCAATCATATTTTTAGCCGAAGTCTAGACATTTCACAAATTATCATTATATTAAATGTATTATTCACATTTTTTACTACTAAATTACATTATGATATGTAATAAAAAATTATTTATTATTATACCCATGTGTTTATTTTTTAATTTCTCACAACTACCGCGACTCCAAAAATGATTTCTAGCATTTTTTATTAAAATTTCCATTTTGAAAAGAAAATTTAAATTTCAGTCAAATCTGATAGTTCCTGGAGGAATTTTCTCAGTACTTTTTTGTGCCGTACATTTTTGTTCCAGTGCTGTTTTGTGCAGTACTCTTATGATAGGAAGCCGTGTAATTTAACTTGGTGTTTTTGCAAAATTAAAATGATGATGACAATGACACTACCTTTCTTTTGCCATCAGCTTTATTTGAGGCCTTTTAACTGCTAACAACTCACTCTTAGCAACTTGTTTTAACAGGTCGTTCTTTTTTTATAGCAAATGCACATTTTTAACATAATCAGGCAAATAATTTTTTTAAATACTTCGTTAAATTTTTTTTTATTTAGCTTCAAAAGAATGTTTTGTTTCTATAAAAATTATAAAAATATCAAAATTTAATTTAAATGTTTAAATTACCTAATTTTTTAGGTAATACCAATTGAGAAGAAAGGTTCGGTATCGTTAGATCGCCTCGTGGAAAAAATATTCGCTACGCAACCATCCCGATAAACTGGCAATTAAGTAGTTTTTTATGCTGATTTATTGCGACAGTATCCATGATCTATTTTATTGAAATTGAATTTACCCATTATTAATAAACACAAATTAACGTATTTTACTCTTAATGGATCTTTTGTCAACTAATGGCATATTATATCAGTCTACCAAATCAAGACTGGTAGTTTTTTAGGAAATATTATTTCATAGTATTATTTTATAATTACCGATTAGAAAACTATATTTCTAATTAAGGTCTCCTAAAAAAATTTTTTTTAAATATAGAAAATCGTCAATTTTGACTTAAAAGTGCGGTGCGAAGTCAAACTTTTTGTCTTCGATTTTGATATTTTTTGTGAGAAGCTTACCCTTGTCCCCAATAGCCCACAAAAATTTTTTCAACAAAATATCTCCAGTGGTTCATGAGTTATCACCACCGAAATGGCGTTTTTCGATAATTCTGTACGTAAAAGATTGCTCAATAGGTATACCGATTTAAGTTACAAATTATACACTGAAAGAAAGTGGCTACTTTCTACTTTAATTTGATATCCTGATCTTTAAGATTGGTGCTGCATTTGTCGAGATATTCCGTTTCCCATACAAAAAACCCGCGATTTTTTCGTGAAAAACACCAAACGACGGCAGCGATTTTGTGAACCTTGCCCAATCTTTTTTCCTTCACTTCGTGTTTTTAGCTAAAAAATCGAGAGGTTTTTGTACGAGAAACGCAATATCTCAACAAATACTGTACCAATTTTAACGATCAAGGTATCAAATTAAAGTAGCCGCTTTTTTTAATACATAATTTGTAACTTGTATCGTTACATTCATTGAAAAATCTGTCACGTACAGAATTGTCGAAAAACGCCATTTTTGGTGAGTCATCAATCCCTCCTTAACCCCTAGAGATATTTTGTTGAAAAGTTTTTTGCGGGCTATTGGGGCAGGGGTAAGGTGTTCACAAAAAATTATTAAAATCGAAGAAAAAAAGTTTAACTCTGCATCGAACGTTTAACATACTCACGCAACAGACAACTACGAATTAAACTATTTAAGATGGGCGCTAAAAATGCAAAAAACACGATTTTAAACTGCACATTGTCATTTTCATTCAATGAATCAAATAATTATTATTAAAAATCTAATAAAAAAAAGCTCAAGCTTTAAGCTATAAACCTTAAGCTTTTTAAACCTCACAAAAATTTTTACTGGACAACTTCCTGTCTTTCAATGCAGCCCAAAACTTACCCTTTTTCAGAAGCGTAAAAAATTTTGTTTAAGATACTATATGTTTTGCTCAGTTTTAGGCACTTGTATTTATTGTCCTACTAGCCCTCGGGCGTCACTCCGGAAAAAAATTTAGTTAAAAAAAGGTTAAAAATTGCGTGCATTTGGTGCATAACTTGAGTTGGTGCTAGCTTTCCAAATCAAAACCAGACTGAACAGTTAGGCTTTGTTCCTTGTCAGCCTTGAAAATGTGGAGGTTTTTTATAAAACCAATTTGTGTAGCAGCCAACTTTAATTGAAATCCAAAAAATAATCCTGGTGACCTTTTTACCGATAATCAGGAACCGGTCTGAAAAAAAACCGCAGTGAACTAGGTCCAAAAGTTTTATAAACACCAAACCAATGCTAAATTAGAAATAAACAAATATTTATTTAGTAATGGATTATTATGGACCTACCTAGCATAACAAAAATTGGGGGGGGGGGCCACACCCACAACACAAAGAAAAACAAAGATCCACTCAAATTTTTCGTATTATTTCGGAAAATGGAAGAAAAACAGGAAATAATATTAAAAAAAACCGCAGTGATCTAGGTCTGAAAAATGTTCGTGGTCTTTTTGTATTTGATTAAGCATCACAAAATGTTTGTTTTTTCGGAATAACCTAAAAAATTTTACATACGAGAACACTTTAGTTGCGCTTAATATTAGCTCTAAATAATAGTCAAAAATTAACAAAGAAATATTCGAAATTGTTTTAATAAGTATAGTTGTTTCATCTCCGGTCCGGTTTCGAAAAAATTTGGTAAAAATCATTGGTTTCATAACGAAATTTGATTTCGCGGCGGGACCGCGGACCCAAATTTTTGTAATGCTAGGTTTATCCATTAAAAAAAAGCCACAGTTTACAAAACAAATCATGAATTTAGATTTGTCTATTTCGAAATAAAAATTTTTACCTGTTACTATAAATTATTAAACTTTATTAACGGTGTTTTTACCCTCAAGTATTATGCTTCCGAGCTTCAAAAATTTAAAGTGAAGGAATTACGGTTCTCCCCTATTTTAAATAAGCAATTTTTAGCTTATTTTCCCTTGAAATAGTTTTAGTTATTCTCACTGCATTTGTAGCCTATTTTTATTATGTTTTTAATAGAATAATTTTGAATAAGGGTTTCCAGTGAAGGAAAAGAGTATAGCGACAACCAACTCCCAACATGTTATAAATACTATGGCAAAACGAGCCACGGTCATTATAAAATACATGTGACTGTGACTCATTCTGTAATTAATAGTGTCCTTTTTAAAATTTAAAATGAGTCACAGTCGCATATATATTTTATACATATTATGCTTATTTTGCCGTAGTAACGATGATATGTGTAGGAGAAAAATTGCAAAATAGCAAGCAATTATGTAATACATTTTACAGTTTTAATTACTGCCGCTTTGTGGGTATAGAAATACTCTCTAAATCTACTTTTTTGATTTTCAAAAGCTTGTTTTTGGAATATTAAACTGAGAAATTAATCTCCACACTTTTTTAATAAAGTAATTTTTGTAAAACCAAAAATAATAAGTACATAATTGGTTAATAAGTAACAAATACTTGTTTAGTTTATAACAATTTTTATAAGTTGTAAACTGACAATAATTATCTCGGTTCAAAAGTTAAGTAAATTTAGGAAGTACTAGCGTGTTGAAGGATCCACTTTACTACTCATTACATTCTTTCTATGTTATTTGAAATGAGTATGAGTACTGACATTTTGCGTGCTGAATGGTTGTTAGCTATAGTTGTTGCAATTTATAAAAAAACATGTCTTTATGCAAAACCAATTACAAACCTATATCCCTAACATCAGTGGTATGTAAAACAACGGAAAGAAATGTTGCTGTCAGTATGTTGGAGTATTTTTTGAAATATAAGTCAATCACTTCAGAACAATTTGGTTTTTTGTTTAAAAGGTCCATATGTACAAAATTGTTGGCTATGTTAGAGGAATGAACCAAGGCTGTAAATAATCATCAACGTGTTGATTGTATGTACATATGTTTTGCCGAAGCCTTTGATTCGGTGTGTCACACAAAACTGATCACCAAATTAAAGGTATATGGCATAGATTATGAGTTACTTGATGGATAAAAAACTTCCTTAACAGTAGATCACAAGTTGTGAATATTGGTGAAAATTATTCTCACTCAGCGCACTCAGTGTAATGTCAGGAGTCCCTCAAGGCACCATCCTTGGTCCAATGTTATTTGCCATTTATATCAATGATATTGTTGATTGTGTAAAAGGCTCTTGTGGTTTTAAGTGCGCGTACGATTGTAAAATATACCAAAAGCGAAAAAATTTTGATTGCTCAGACTGAAAGCATTGTTTACTAAATTTCTCATAATGGGCAAATGCGTGGCAGATAAACGTGGCATTTCAAAAATGTTCTGTTTTATCAGCTGGAAATCTTAATAATCTGCAATCAACTTACTGCTTGGATAACAATAAAATAGATAACGTTGTTTAAGTTTGTGACTTAGGTCTAAATATTACAAGTGACCTAAATTTTACAACGCATTGCGCCCAAATTGCTAGTAAAGCTTATTTTAGGGCATCACTATTGCTGCGCTGTTTCAAAAGTATAAATCCTTTTTTCTGAATCCGCGGTTACAAAACATATGTTCGCCTTTTATTAGAAGCAAATACCCCTGTGTTTAGTCCCCACCATATAGTCAATATTAAATGGCTTGAAGAAGTACAAAAATATTTTACAAGAATCCTGTTTTTTAAATGTAATTTGCCATATGCCGATTATAATAGTCAACTTAGATTTTTGTGTTTAGAAACGTTGGAATTAAGAAGAGTAAAGTTTGATTTGTGTATGGTTTATATAACGTCCATAAAAAATTAGTAATTTTTTTAATTCTTAAAATTCTGACTGTGCTTTACGCGGAAATGGATTCAAATTAAAACAATCAGAAAAATATAACTTAAACTATCGTGATTACTTTTTTTCACAGCGAGTAGTAAATATTTGAAATTCTCTTAATAATAATACTTAATAATAATACAATCTTTAATACCGCTCCGCTGCATCTTTGCAGATGGGATTTCGCTTCACCGCTGCTCAGTGTTAAACCTGTCGACCAGCGGCATCTTAACGCGGAATTTAATCCACTGCAGCACCTACAAGGAATCCCTACTGCAGATTTGCAGCGGTTTTTGACGAAAAAATCTCAAAGGGTTAAGGTGAAGAAACTAGCAAAAAATATTTTTTTTAATTAAAAAAAAGAAGCTTATTCAAAGTATTCTATAAGTTTACAAAAAAATTGATAAAAGAATTCACCGCAGGTTTTTTAAAATTTTGTTTACCAAATTGGCAATAAAAATAAGGCATAGTTCCGAAGCCACGTAAACATCCTTAATAGCAACATAAAAATTATGGGTTTAAACTTTAATATTTTTTAAACAGTGTAAATTTGTTTAAGTGAAATAAATAGTTATATTTGTAGTTGTGTAATGTATATATACTGCTTTCTAACAGAGAATATAGCATTAAAGTATAGGCTAAAAAGCGTTTAAAAATTGCAGTAAACGATTTTTTGTATAGTTTGTAAGACTTTTAACCATTGAAAATATTTTGAAGCAACAGTAATAAAAATTCATATAAAATACGTTTTCAAAATTCAAATATTACCCTTAAAAAACGTTTGTATTAGAATAAAAAAACGATTATAATTGTTTGATCAACAACAGATTAAATTTTTCATTTTAATAGGAGTATTTTGCGCTTAAAGGTGCGGTGGGGAGTCAAGCTTTTTGTCTTTGATTTTGATAATTTTTGGTAAAAACCTTACCCCTGCCCCCAATAGCCCACAAAATTTTTTCAACAAAATATATCCGGTGGTTCAGGAGTTATGACCCCCGCAAATGGCGTTTTTCGACAATTCTGTACGTGAAAGACTGCTCAACGGGTTTAATAATTTACGTTACAAATTGTGCACTCCAAGAAAGCGGCTACTGTTTGCTTTGATTTGATACCTTGATCGTTAAAATTGGTGCAGTATTTGTTGAGATATTGCATTTCTCGTACAAAAAACCCTCGATTTTTTTGCTAATTACACGAAGTGAAACAAAAAAGGTTGGGCAAACTTCATAAAATCGCTGCCGTCGTTTGTTGTTTTTTTAATAAAAAAATCGCTAGTTTTTTGCACGGGAAACCCAATATCTCGACAAATACTGCACCTATCTTAACGATCAAGGTATCAAACTGAAGCAAAAAGTAGCCAATTTTTTGGTGTATAATTTGTAACTTAAATCGTTATACTTATTGAGCGATCTTTCACGTATAGAATTGTGGAAGAACGCCATTTGGGGGGTCATAACTCCTGAACCATTAAAGAGATATTTTGTTAATAAAAATTTTGTGGGCTATTAGAAGCAGGGGTAAGGGTTTTATAAAAAAATGTCAAAATTGAAGACAAAAAGTTTGACTTCGCACCGCACTTTTAAGCTAAAACAAATCTTATTTTCCTCTAGAATAAAATACCTAGCCATTTCGTGATGCAATCCGTCATCTTGGAAAACTTTTACTATATCATGTTCTAGTTCTGTATTGATTTCTAAGACTCTAAAAGTTATTCGATGTCCTTCAGGTGCCTCCAGTGTCCATCTGCAGTTCAGGTTGGCGCAGTAATTAAGGGGAAAATCAGGACTGGTAAATTGTTTTTCTACCAATTCGGCGTGCAGTTTCAGGTTTGTTGGGCAATTGCATCCTACAAAATAATATAAAAATAACAATCATTGTTGAGTATGAGTAATATTAATCAATTGAAAAACTTATAAAAACTAATAAATTAAACTTAATTTGGATTGATTGATAAAAACCAGTATTTTCACCAAAAAAATAGTGAGTAGGGTTGCTAAATTAACTTCGGCCTCTTTTTATTTACTTTTCAGGTTAAAGTTTGTTGTGGCATTTTGAATTCAGCCAAATTTCAAGATAAAAATTAGACGGTAGCTGCTTTTGTTATTTTACTAAATAATTAAAATATTTTTGTTACACTGTAATGAGCACTGAAAACTAAATTATTTTTTTAAATTGGCCAAAGTTGAGTCCGTTGCCATTATTGGCCACCTAAAAACTATGTATAACCATTACCAAAAAGAATGTAAAAAAGTAAGGTTATCATTGCTCTATCGAGAGTCATGACAGTTAATTCAATGTACACAAAGGTCTTCAGAGAATTTAAAAATAATTTGTATATGACTTTGGTTAAAGAAAAAAAACAAGCTTATATACTACACGAAAATAACAATTTAAACATATTAAAACAATTATTCTAAAAAACAGCTCCGGTTGTAAATACTTTTTTTTTTAATTTTTTTCCGGTCTTATTTAAATTATTTTCCATTCTTCTTGAATCCTTTGTGTACATAGAAATAATCGTCGTGATTCTCCATAGCTCTATGCTGTTATTTTTTGAAAAGTTTTTATTACACTTTACTCTGCTCTGCGTTAAGTTTTGGTTGTGGCTGCCTAGCGCCTAAAATACTACTTTTATACTTATTTACTTTAAGCAAAATTTTTGATGGATATTAATCTTTAATTTTTGAAATTTTTCGCTCAGCTGAATTTTTTTTATAATAGGCTTGCTTTAGGGTTTCAATTAAAATGCTGCAAGGAAAACAAAGAACGAATAAATTGCGTGAAGCAGGAAAATTTTATATTTCCATGAAGTGTTTTAACAGTGTTTTAAATTTTTTCAAAAACTGTATAAAAAATACTACCCTATAGGCAAATCAAACCCGGCTGACCTCGATGATTTTCAGTGTTAAATCGCTATTTAAAAGCGCATCAATTTAAAATTGTGGGCAAAATCAATTTAGTATTAAACATTATACTCAATATTTTAACTTCTGTGAGGACATGTGTTTCCATTGTTTTTAAACGTCAGAACCGCACTATTTAAATTGGCCTTCTCATGCTCCTGCATACACTTTTACGAAGCCAGCCAGATCTAATTCAACCATATTAAGTTAACTCTAGCAAAATTCGCGACTGGTTTGAATTTTTTTTTAGATATTATTAGGTTTAACTTAATGATAGCTTTAAAAAACACACTTCCTAAGAGCTTGTGCAGTTGTTGGTTCGTTTGAGATTGTTTTGGAAAATATTTGGTTTTATAAGGTTAAAAAAATGTCTATATAAAAATATACTCCTTATCCAATTGTAAGAAATTAGAAATCCATTTTCTCCATTTGCAGCTCCGCTTTCAGTATGAAATTGCACAAATGCTCTATCTGTAATGTAGTCTATGGATCCATTTCTTGTGCCATGAAGGCTTAAAAAATTTATGTAGTTTTTTTAAAAAAACAAAACAACCATGTTATTTCATATAATTTTTTTAATAAAACAAATTACCCCCTGTCAGCCATCCAGCTTACAAAAAAGTTTTCAATTTTTCTATATCCATTTGTTTATAAGGGCAAGTTTCTCGGAACAAAACTTTATTTACTTGACGTTTCAAAACCGCAACGCGTTTCTTCTTTAGAAGAAACTCTAGGTTTTTACCCAGTTGCTTTCAAAAAAAAAAACATTCTTCTGAAGAAGAAACTCCTCGTTGTTTTAAAACGTCAAGTAAACAAACTTTTGTTCTAAGGAATTTGTCCAACATTATTGTCTTATTTATCATAAATATCCGTCATAAATCGTTGAAAAATTTTTTTTGCTTCATTTTATAAAAAATAATGTAGTTAGGAGAATGCCTTAGTTAGTTTAAAATTTATAATTTATTTGTTTAGTTTGTTTGATATTGATTTTTATTTTTACCATAAATCACTCGTAAAACTATTTTAAGAACATTTATAGTCAAAACCAGGGTCAAAACACATATTACATTTTATTTTACAGTTGTCCTTTTTCAATGTGATATATTTTTTTTGTTCCCAAAATTCATGTTTTTAATTTAAAATCTGACATTTGCAATCTCCACAATAAAAACTCAGCACAGCATGTTTTTTCTGCTATTTTGACAGGAAAAAAATTATCGTTGGTTAGGAATTTGCATATGTGCACATTAAAAATTAATGAAACAACTTTTAATATAACATGATGATATTGTTGTGCCTCATCTAAAAATATCCAACACCAAAATTTTTAAGTACGTTAAAAGTTTTTTAAGCTGCAAAATCCGATGGCACCTTTGGTAAAAATTGTTGGTATACAATACAGATGTTCAATGTTATTTTTCAAAAATTTAACCTCTTTATGACATTTTATGGACAGTTTTTCAGTGAAACTTTATTTAGCCCAATCCGTTTTGTCGTTTTGGAGGCGAATCCGCCTCCTCTTTAGTGAAAATGCGTTGTCCAGTATAAAGATCTCGATGTTGATATTTTCAAAAATTATAATAATCTGCCTTTCCATTGAGTAACATCTCTTAGCAATAAGTTTAAGCCAATTCAAAGACAAATTTAACTTCGAAAATCCATGATGTTCTTTTTTGCAAAAAATTGCGTTGTCCAGCATAACAAGGCTCATTGTAATTGTTGTTAATTTAAACTCCCTTACGACTACAAACTATAAACATTCTTATATTATCTTATTTAGCCCAATCCTTTTTTTAGTTTTGGAACAGGGAACTTTTTTTTAGTTTTTTGCAAAAAATTGCGTTGTCCAGCATAACAAGGCTCATTGTAATTGTTGTTAATTAAAACTCCCTTACGACTACAAACTATAAACATTCTTATATTATATTATTATTTTTTAGAACATACAAATTTTTTGTAAATAAATTATTAGCGTATGCTTTATTTTTTGTGCTAATAGTTGGAAAATGCTTATGAAAAATTATACTTTAAAAATGTTTTAATGAATTTACTTTTCAAATTCTTCATAATTTGCAGTGTAAACCTTGACGTAGTCTGTACTTCCTTGAGTTTGCACAGTTGCCTGTATACTTATTCTAAATATAATAATAATAGTAGATTAATTATGAAGTATTAAAAATTAAAATGTACAGAAAAGCGTCGAAGAGTATTTTCGATACATTAGTAAAGTAGGCAGGATAAAAATACACCGAAAATTTCCAAAAAATTCACACGATAAACAAATTTTTTAACACAAAACACATGAAACTGTAAAAAAAATTAATGCACCAGAATAAAATGCACTAGAATAGAATAAACCGAATAATATTTCATGAACCCATTAATAAAACGTATGTTTCTGACAATTTGTCTCCCACATTTTACCGTTAAAGCTAAGTACCTTTGAAATTTACCGCACCAACTATAGTTTAAAGGTGAAAAAACTTAATTTTCAAAAAAGTAAATTTTTCGTCATTTGGAGGGTTTGGGGACTTTAGAGCCGAGGGACTTTAGAGCCGGGACTTTAGAGCCGGACCTGGGGACTTTAGAGCCGCAGCAGGGACTTTAGAGCCGAAATGAAAAATGCGTTTGCAAACAATAGGCACCTTGCACTGGAACTCGGTTTATACATGAAGTATGCAATATACATAAGTGTCACCATAATGGATAATTACCGTCCCTCCTACTCATCTTTCGTAGTATGCAGATCTACGGACCGAAAAGGCGCGAAATTTCGGTCCATTGATCTGCATACTACGAAAGATAAGTAGGAGATACGGTAATTATCTATTATGGTGACACTTAAGTATGTTGCATACTTCATGTATAAACCGAGTTCCAGTGCAAGGTGCCTATAGTAAAAAAATATACTAGTAATATTAAAACATTTACATAACAAATGGAGCTAATTATGCAATGCGGTAATCATTATGCGGGATAAATATGCTTCGGATTTTCTATTTTAATTGTATATACAGAAGATGACAAGAATAAGGATTTGGCGGGAGAAGAAACTTATTAACTTCCAATTATTGATAAACTTCTAATCTTGAGCAAAAACATGGTTTAGATTCGTGCTTTGATTTGTTTGATAAAAGATTTTTCATGTGAATATAGGGCATCGTTAAGGGTTAAGATTCACGGTTTTTGGTTTTTAAATTGAAACATTTATTATGATAAATATCAAAGATGTTTTATTTTAGAAAATGTTGCAATAAAAATTTAAGAAAAAAACATTATTTTTCCTAAGCCTAAGCGAAACCTACAAATCAAGATAAAAATCTAAAAAAAGCTTAAAACTATTGAAATTCCTTTAGTTTACTGCTTAAATAAAAAAAAATTTATTTCGGAAGATATTATGCCAAAAATATTCTTTCCGGACACCAAAAGGTTTTAAAAGTATTGTAGAAAGCTTTAAAAACTTTTACAATTTAAAATTTGGCTAATTTCAGTGATATATTGGATGAAAATAACGTAATTTAACCAATTTTGACAAAAATTGTTCGGCTCTAAAGTCCCTTAATTTTTTATGAATTTTCTGAACACAAAAGTTACGTTACGACTCCAAAGTCCCTCCAATAGGCTCTAAAGTCCCACACTGCGGCTCTAAAAGACCTCGGTCCTAAAGCCCCTCGCTCCGGCTCTAAAGCCCGTACCATTTGGAGGAAAAAGGCTAGTATGCGACAAATAGAATCTGCTAATAATCTTAAACAAAACTCATTTATAATCGTATTACGGGAGGAGACGACGACTCCAAACCCTCCAGAGCCCCCAAAGCCCCACGCGCCAAAGACCCCGCCAACCCCCGCCCGCCAACCCCCCGGAAAGCGCGCAAAAGAACGCCACAAAACCACGTCTAGTTTTGCCAAATAATTTGATCAGCGATTAAATTTAATGTTTAAAACGCTTACTGTTTAAAAAACATATTTTTTATACGCGACTTAATATCTGAAGACATAACACAGTAGTTAAATTTGCAATTTTTTAGTTAAAGAAAGAAAACCCAGATTTTTATATTAACCCAGTAAATATTTTTATAAAATTATAAACTTTTATTGCAGTTTTTTTTATTGCAGTGCAATTGAACCAATTTTATTGAAATCAGTCACTATAAAAAATTTAAACAATTGAAAGTTTTTTAAGAACTTTTTAATATTTTTTTATTCTTTTTTTCTTTTGCTCAGAGCTTTTTAATTCTTTTTTATTGTATGTCTGGTTATGATTACAAATTGAATGATTTTTCAGTAAAGCTACAAACACTCAATTTTGTGTAAATCTTTTTTATAATTATTAAAAAGTTTTGTGCATTTCTATTTGATAGCATGTGGGTGAACACTTTAAAAAATTAAACTTGAAAAACAAATTCAGAAATTTGAATAAACTCCTAATTTTATGGATCTTTATGGCTTAGCCCCTTCAGTTTTTTGAACACAAAAAGGCTGTGAATTTGCAGACGGGATTCCGCGCCACAGCTACTCAGTGTTAAACTCCACGTGGATCGGAAGCGAAACGCGGAGTTTAACACTGATTAGGACTGGCGCTGAATACCCTCCTGCGGATTTGCAGCGGAAAGCATCCCAAAGTGTTAAGAAGAATTAAATCTTTTTTTTTTGTAAATATTTAGGTACATCAAAAAAATTTACCAAAAAGGTACCTACATCAAAATTTAATGTTCTAACAGTAATGAACCAGATTTCAGTTATTAAAGTTTTAATACAATTATTATAGTTATTATATAAACCATAAATTTAATTAGCGAGAAGTAGGAACTAATAATCCCAACAAACCTGTGATTATCTGACGGCGTTTGGATTTCATAAAAACAATCCAATGGACCACAATAAGCTCCAGGATAACCGGGTGCCTGAATTTGTCCCTGCTTCCGTTTTACTTTCAATGGCTGCTGTGAATCGCACATACAGTCTAAATGGTGCAAATATGACAATATTTAGTTTGTTATTTTGATGGTTCTAATTGATAGTCTCTTTTATTTTGTTAAACATTTAAACTTCAAATAATTTTTAGATAGTTCTCATTTTACATTTTAAAACTATATTTTATTAACCAACCTATTCCAACAAAAAACCGAACCTATCTTTTTATTTTAAAAAGGAATAATAATTGAAGGTTTTGTATTACAGACTGTCTGAAAATATGATAATTAGATCGCCAGGTATATGTTGCATCTGGTTTCTTCTAAATACAGTTCAAAACATAAAAAGTGCATAATTCCAACTTTTCCTGGATAGAACAATGCGCAACTGTTACCATTAATTTCTTTTAAACAGTGTTTATAAATCACGTAAATCAGAAATCAATCGCTTTACGACACTCCTGCAATTATAAAATGTCCATAAATCACTAAATCTCAATAAATAATGATAACCTTTTAACATTATAAACCTTTATAACCAATAACCACATAATTTTATTATTCCCATAACCACAATAATATTTTGTCTGTCTTAATTTTGTTGTCTGTCATAAATTTTTACTACATTTTTGGGGTTTCTTTATGTTTCTTTAGTTGTTTTAGCTTTGTAAATAATTTATGGTAAATCTTTGAGAACTGTGTGAGTAGATTAGAAGAAACTGGTCCTGCTAATGGGACAGTAATAAAGACTAGAATAATTACAACCACAATTATAATGATAGAAAACACCCAGTTCTTTGAAAACCAGCCAGCCAAAGGATCGAAATCAATATTCCCATTGTTGTGTATTCCTGCCATAATATTTGAAATATTTTTTAAGTTTTCCTTTTCAATAAACACCAAGTTTCTTTCAAGGTTAAGTTTTGCTTCACCTGCTGGGCAATTTACAATGCAGTTTTCCTTGATATTGGCGTGACCAACATGAAGACTTCCAATATCTTCCAAACCTCGGGTGTACATATAGTGAAAAAAGACAGCTTTACCACATGTTATGTGAGCAAGGGCTTCACCAAAATTTGTAGTACAGCTAAATTTAAATTTTGCTCCAAGAACAATCGTAACATCCAGCAAATGTTACAGGTTTTAGAGTGCATTTATTTTTGTCTACTTTGGCAAACAGATAAAAGCCTTCAAGGTGAAGTTGAATTTCTAAAGAGGCTATGTTATTCATTGTAGCCTCAATTTTTTTTCCAGTTCCTATGATGTTTATTCCATGGGATTTAATAGGTAGGATGCGTTTCATGTTAAAGAGTGGTTCCAAGCTTAAACCAGTGCATGAACATCGAACTTTCGTATCTCCTGGCTGGCAGTTTCATGGATCTTGTGAAAAATAGCAGTCAGATTTTGTTGTCTTTTGTTGAGTAGCACATTGAAAGGTTCCTGTGGTACCAATAACAGGCTGCCCACTTGCACTAGTTTTAATCATTATAGTTCCGGACCCATGTGTTAAAAATTGACTTACCACAATAGGAATTATAATAATTGATATAATAGTCATTGGGTTAGTAATTGATATAAGAGTCATTTTTAAATTTCCTTTGCTGACTACTACTTCAGGCCTTAGGACAACTCTATATTGTGTGACTTTTTGATCTGATAGAATAATTTGAACAGTACCCTTTACTTTGTAAGACCAAACAAGACACGAGAAACTTTCATAAACGGCACTTGTTTTTGGTACTGCACATATCCAGTAAAATAAGCAGGCTTAATTGCAATAAAAGCAACTGCATCCCCAGCAACCACATGATGCGGCGCAATAAAAGAAATTAGGATATGAATTAGCATTTGACAATTCCTTTATCTGTGTGGTGATTTTGACGTCATTGCAGTATTGTCCATTGCAAGACCCTTTTTTATAGCACTTTTTTACTGCTTCATTCTTTATTTGATATGAACGTGTAAAAAATTCATTCTTTCTTGACATTTGAGTGTGATAGTTTCTATTTCAACAGCCATGGTACCAATTGGTTTTTTGTTGGGGTCACGTATAAAAAGACATGAGTCTTGACCTTGTGGTACTAGGGTCATTCTTGTTTCTTCTGTTAAGATGCATTCATGTATTGCTTTGTTTGGGTGCAAACAGACCTTGAGGCTGTAAGTGTTGTACCTTCAGCGCTGTTGTTTTTCTTTTAGTATTAAGATGAGATGGTTTTTTTGGAAGTGTCAGTTTTGGTGCAGCTATTTTGGCGCTGTTTTCTTCTTGTAATATTTCTGTGTATCTTTCATTGTCATCTTCATCTGCAGCAATTTTTGTGTATATGGGCATGTATACTTTCCTATGGGCTACATTTTTTGAATTTCTTAAAAATCGTGCCTGAAATGCAATGCAGTGGTAAATTGCATATGATCCATAAAACATGTATTTTGTTGTGTATTACTAGTTTTAACAGAATGTTTATTGTAATTAATCCAAAATAGATTAAAATAAAGATGATAATAAGTCCTAGTCTTGGTATACATTGTGGGTTTAATATTCTATTAGAGCAAAAATAACATGAAATATTTTTGAAGTAATGATCAGCGTGACAGCGTATGCCAATATTTTATCAGAAATCCATTTCCAAATATCTTTGCGTCAAACTTGTGATTATTTAGTGAAACTTTTATTGAGAGTTGCACTATTTCTATCTGTTTGGGAAAGGATTTTGTGTAACAAAACGGTCTGCTACATACTATCACTTGCCCAACTGTTTCTGGTATTATTAATTTTACCCCTCCTTTGACACATTCCAGTGAACACATGGCACAGGAAATATTTTGAAGTAGTAATTCTTTGGCAGGGTAATATTTAAAAGGAACATCTTCATATGCTTTAATAGGAAATGAACCTTCTTTTGATTCAAAAAATATTGCCTCTGTGTTTTTAAAATAACAGAATCGGCTTCCAGTTTTATGACATAGATGCTTGCTGCAAAACACAGATTTTCCCATGATTAAACCATCTCCCAATCATTGGTAGTTGTATTTATGTTGTTGTATATAACGTAATTTCAAATTTTTTACAATGTGACTTGTTCCATCTAAAAACTGATTTTGTTAACTTTTGTAACTTCAGATTTTTTGACGCACCATGGATCTGGATTTAATGAACAAAAACTTAGTTTTTCTTGTGATAAAATTGATACTACATTTCCAATGCTTTCTGGGACTGGTCCTTCATAATAAGAGAATTTGTAGCTCATAAGTACACTTGCATTTTGGTCCACAGTTGCCTTTTTCATCTAAGTGACCAATAGGACATGCAATTACTCTGTAGCATAGCTTCTGTTTATTGATTTGTCTATAGACTGTAACTTCCTCAGATATGCATTTTTGTGTTTCAATTTTTTCCATTTTGACTTTGTCACGACACTTGACATGATTGGCGGCTACACTATGAACACAAAATATACAAAGTGTATTTAAGATCAACGTCACTAAACAAACCCACAGAGACAACAAGAAATTCTGTGTCATTTAGTTGCTCTTTAACAAATTGTAACATTTTAGCCCCTAGGTAAATTGCAAGTAGCTCCAACTGTGGTATGGTAAGTTTCTTTTTCTGTGGGGCAAGCTTTGTTTTTGCCATTAATAGCGAAATCAACACTGCTGAGTCTTCTTGTACTTGACGCATGTATATGCAAGAACAGTATGCGCGCTCAAGTGTATCTACACATGCAATGAGCATTATTGGTTTTTTTTGGGAGGACTCCTATAAATCGTGGAACAGGAAAGTCATTTAGAGCCTCTATGCTCTGGCTAAATGTGACCCAGGCACTTTGCATTGAATTGGGAATTATTATATCCTAAGAAATTTGATGGCGCCATAATTCCTGTAAAAATACTTTCCCATGAAAGAGAACAGGAGAGAACAATCCAAGTGGGTCAAAAAATGATGCAAAATATTGCAAAACCATTCTTTTTGTAGGTATACCTTTATTCACTTGTTTTGTACAGGCAATTTGTTTATCAACATCTTTGTTTTATACCAAACCTAATACTTTGGTTGCGGTATTATCGCTGTTCGCTGCTCTGTCAGCTATTTTAAATGTTTCATTTACTTGTTTGCTATTGAAATTCTATTCTCGTAAATGGAAAGCCGCTTGTGAAAAAAGTTGAACTGCTTCTCCATATGCAGTTACAGCTTCTTCATTGTTGAACACTCCCAGCATCACGTTATCTACATACAGTTTTTTCAGTATTTTTGCGGTGGAACTTTGTGTTTTACCAAAGACGATGTTGATTAACTGCCATCAATAGAAAGGGAGAGCAATTTAATCCAAATGGAAATGGAAACCCTTTTGAAACGCATCAGTTGAAAATTTTCATTTAAAATTGAGTTCTCGTCATCTTTAAACCAAAAAAGCGTGCAAGAACTTTAGAGGGCATGTGAAGACCGATTTGCAAAAACGCTTTTGCTAAATCGGCTGTCATTATTATTGGATAGAATCTAGAATGAATTAATATTCCAACAAGGTCTTTTAAGAGTGTAGGTCCTTAATAAAGACAGTCATTTATGCAGTAGCTTTTTTTACTCAGTCGCCCAGATCCGTCATACACTAATCGACATTTTGTTGTAGTCTTGTCTGGTGTGATCACTGGATTATGTGCCAAATAATTGTGCAAGCTTGATGTTGGTGAAAAACCAATGACTTTTTCAATGATTCCTTTGTCCAATTGATCACGAATGATGGCACGATACTTTAGAAAAAGATCTGAATCCTTTATAAATCTTGTGGTGAGATTTTTGAATCGCCCAAAGGCCATGTCTTTATTTGATGGCAAGTCCACAATGCATTCCTTGAAAGGAAAGTTGACATAATATCTGCCATTGTTATACACAATTGATTGATTAAATAAATTGATAGCAATTTGTTCATCATCTGCGTTTGGATCATCATAGATTCCAATACTTTCTAGACTCCTTAGTTTTCTTTTAGGTCACAATAAATTGGTTTCTGTATGCATTGACATGATTTTGTAACCTTGCAATTTCAAATTAAAAGCTGTATTTGGACGTAGAAATTTCCCTTTCACTAGAGGATATTCCACAAATTAGATAAAAAAGTTTTGATGGTATTAAAAAAAGACCAAATGGAAGAGATACAATATTTTTTGGTTCTAACATACTGCAAAAATAGTCTTGACTAATCAAAATATCTGGTTTAATGTCTTTTTTTCTATGCGGTTAAGACGTTTCCTTGTCTTGATGATCAACAGTTTTTTGACTTATCTTTTTTGTGATATATGGCAATACTTTTGTGGAAATCATCTGCTCAGTTCCATCTTTCAGTATCAAGCAAATTTCAACTGTAGTGGATGCAACAGTTTATTTGATTTGAGAACCAAATGTACTTAATACCAACTCTTCTTCTTGCTGAGACTGTACTTGTAGTTCTTCAGCCAAGCGTTTTGTCATAAATGATCTTTGTTAACTGCAGTCCAGAAAAATGTGTGCATTTACTGTTTTGTGTAAGGTTTCTGGATTACAAACTGGGGCGTTGGAAACCAGTAGTTGCGTAAAACCTGGAATATTGTTATTATCTTGTACTGGAATAACTTCAAAGACTTTATTAGAATCAATAGAAACCAAGTTAACTGTTTCTTCATTATGTTTGGCACAGTTTTTTTTCTAAAGGTAATGACTCTTCCTTTTTACATTCAATAGCTGGCCTTTCTAACATATTGGGCATTTGTTGTAAAAAATTTATACTATTAACTTTAGATTTTTGTGGTAAGTTTTTAGAAGCGTATAAATATATATTGTATATGGCTTTTGGACAAATAGCAGTGTTATGGCGCCTCGTTTTTTTACACATTCTACACCCATATAGATTTGCTATTAAACACTTAGATGATAAATGGTCATTTCTAAGGAAAACAAAACATCTTTTTTGACACCTTAAACACTTATTACGGGCATGTTCTGTATTATAAGTTGGACAATTAACATTATAATGACTACCATTACAAAATACACAAGGTCGACTTTTAAAACCATGGCTTTGTTGTAAATGAAAGTTACTTGCTCCTCCAACTGTGGGAAATCGTTGCAAAGTTTTGCTTCTATTATTGTCCTTTGGTCCAACTAGTAGTTGTGAATTTGATTGTTGTTGTACTGACATTCCAAACGTTGATTGGGTAGGGGGTTGTAACGCATGGTCATGTCTTTTTTGTGTTTTTTGATTACAGTTTATATTATCAATTGGACCACGTTGAATTGCGTGATACTTCAGTAACTGTTCCTTTGGTTTTATTAGTGTCCAACTGCTTTGTCTTAACAAAACAACTGTCCATGGTTCAGTGGGTGGCTTTAAGTGCATCAGTTCCGAGAGAAACTCAGATGGAAACTTTTTCATCAAAAGAATTAGAATCAGTAAAACTTGATTAGTAACTTCTCCAAGTGCTTCTAATTGTTTAAGCGTTGCTTTAAGTTTTTTAGCCATCCTTTTTATGTCAAACAATGTGTTAGTGCAAGTGGGCAAAGAATGCAGTTGAGTGTAGGTGTAGAGAGTTGATTTAGTCATATCTGGGTCTCTGAATCGATTCTCGAGGATTTCCAATGCTTGTGGATTATTTGCTGCAGAGCCTTCTAGTAATCCCATCAAATATACAAACTTCTGAACTTCAGGTATCAGCTGATTGTGAACAGATGCTTCAAAAATTTTCCAAAATGGTTTCCAATCTTCTAACTTTTACCATTAAACTTTGGGTGTGCAAGTTTTGGAAGTTTCATCTGTCCCACACTTGGAACAAATTTTCCATTTGCGGTGTGACGAAGTTATGAATCTATTTTATTGTGAACAGTTTCTAGTTGTGCAGTTACATTATCAGCGCGTAAAAGAAGTGTATTATATCTATTTGCGCCATCTGCAAATTCTTCATAGGAGGATTCTTCAGGAGTCTTATCTTCTACTGGAAGAGAGTGCATGTACTGTATCCATATGTTATCAGTCCCTTTGATGCAGGCTACCTTCTTGTTAATTCTTATTAGAATTAGAAAAGGCTGTTGTTGAAATTTTCTCAAAATTTGTGGGGTGGGGTGGGGAGTTTTCAGCCGCCAGAGGCAACTTTTTTTAAATATACGCTAAATACTGCATAAAATTTTTTTTGTAATTTATGTTCATCTTCTTCTATTTATTATTATAATTCTAACGCTCATTATCTTAAAATCAATGTTCTTTTAGTGTTCACGCGGCGATATAACCCTGCGGTACCTGCGGAGAAAGCTAACTATGTTTGGAGAACGTAGGTAAACTTTGTAATTAATGTTCGTCTTCTTCTTAGTATTATTTTTAATTTCAAACAATAAAATTGAACGTTTGAAATTGTTGACAATTTTAAAATTCTAAACAACACAATTTAAATTCTTATTAATTATAATTAAGCACTATTAGAAATTTATATCATTCCATAGATTAACAACGTGGGTAAAACTTGTAATTTAAATTCATCATCTTCTTTGTATTATTTTTTATTTTTATTATAAAAGAAAATGGCACGGAAGCACCACACGGAGATTAATCTCCACGGCAGCGCGCAAACTATAATTAAAGAACGTAGGTCTTTATTATAAATATATTATTTTTCAAACACTTAAAGGTAAACCCAACGTGGCTGCAACATTGTTTGTTGGACTAAAAAATGCCCCCCATTAAGTAACAACTCAAATCACGAGAATCTGACGTCACTCGTTTTAGCCAATCAGAATTCAGAAAATGAAAAATTTGAAGTAGAAATCAATCAACTTCAGATGATTGTTCAGGAATAATTCTTATTTTGTGACATAAAAAATGAAAATAATTGTTTATAGAACACGTAAACACACTGTTGCAGCTACGTTTGGTTTCCCTTTAGATCTTAAAACCAGTATTCCTCCCTCGTTATTGATTGATCAAAAAATTATGGGCTCTTTGGAAATCGTGGAAAATTGCGCAATAAATTTCTTAGGAACTAATTTTTATTGATAAAAAATGCGTGGTCTATTGATAATATAAAACTGTTAAAAAAGTATATCTCGGCAAAGAAATGACTATGGAAACATGTCATTGCGCGGCTAAATCTGTAATTTATTAGGCTTTTTTTTAATTTAATTCAAAAAAATGGTAAACTAGCCTTAAAAAATGCTCTAAGAATAGAGCAGAAAAACGGGGCGATTTTTCCCGGTTGTATGTTTAGAAAGAAAAGATGTGGACTAGTCTGAAATGGACATTATATGGACTATGGGAAATTTGCATTTGGTTTGGGCAGTTGCTCACTAAATAAAAATTTCTACCAAATGATAATGATTTGTTTATACATTGATCTAATCACACAGCACTGCTGCTTTTTTTTAGTCTGATGAAATGTCAATTGAAAAAAATCATACCACTAATCTTTGACAAGCGTGAAATCGCTACTTTTTGAAATTTATAGTTGTTTTTTACACATACAAATACAGCCTTCTAATTGAAAAAGTGGCGATTTCGCGCTCGTCAACGATTGATGTGAGTATGATTTTTTTCAATTGACATTTCATCAGACTAAAAAAATGCAACATTGCTGTGTGATTAGATCAATGTATATAAACAAATCATTATCATTTTGTAGAAATTTTAATTTAGTGAGCAGCTGCCCAAACCAAATGCAAATTTCCTATAGTCCACATAATATCCATCTCAGACTAGTCCACATCTTTTCTGTCTAAACATACGCCTGGGGAAAATCGCCCTCTTTTTCTGCTCTATTCTTAGAGCATTATTCAAGGCTAGTTTTTTTATTTTAAACAGTGTTTGAGTTGTTCCAATTAATTTTTTTATTTATGCGCTGAAATTAATTAAAAATGGTTGCTTTGAACTATTCAGAAATTTAGCGCAATTTAGAACATAATAAATTAATTCCTAATAAAATTTTAAGGGTTTTATCCAAACAACTTGTGTTTTTTAATTTGACGCTTCCTCATGGGGTTCGAGTTTAATGGCATAGATATATAAAGCTAATGTTAATATCACAAGATATCGTTTTTAACTTACTTGAAGGTCTAAGGATTGTTTTATAAGTTCCATTAAACCCTTGCAACGTTGTGGAACTATCAGTACTAAATACCAGTGAAAATTTCTGAGAATTAGCAGTAAACACAAATTGTTCTATAGACCCAGTCCATCTAAAAATAGCATGGCATTTATGTTTGTATATAGCAAAAAAGTTTAAAAAAGTAAACAGTAAATCCATAGTTTATGGAAACATTGTCATTCTTAAAATTTCGCAGATTGTTATTTGTTAAAGGCACTGCAATTATAATGTTTTGACGTAGAAGATATTATAAGGCTCAGGCGTCTCACACAAGATAACCCACTTAGAAGGCGATGTTATACCCAGTATTATGTAAAATTTCAGTTAATTTTATTGAATGAATGAATAAATAAGCTTTATTTTGTATAAACCAGTATAAAATACAAATAACGTTATTAAAAAAATACATACATTGGAATAGCAGACAAATAAAAAAAACAAAAACATATAATGTACCTGTAAATCAAAAAAAGTATTTATTTATTTAAAAGCAAATTTATTAAATCCAATTTATTTTGTAAAATTCAAATTACTGGATTATAAAAAAAATAAAGGGTAAATAAAATAAAGGATACACAGAGCCAAATGGCTACTTTACATGTACCTATCAAACTTTCTAAATTTTTTGAAAGATATTTCTTTTATTTTGTTTTTAAAAATTTTAAACGATCCGGCATTTCTAATTTCTTGTTATAAAGTATTCCAGTATCTTGAAACTCTCAATGGATATGAATGGAAAAATATTTCATGTTTTGAAAAGTCAACTTTAAGTTTTTTTTATGATCATTTCGACCAATATAGTCACCCCATTGAAAAAATTATTCAAAATTTAAGTCATTTAAGTTATTAACAATGGAAACACACAACTTTAAATCAAAATGAATCCTACGTTCCTCAAGGGATGGAAGATTAAGGTGATTTAATCAATCAGTGTAACAAAAATTACTGTCCAGCCCACATTTAGTAAACAATCGTCGAGTAAAACTATGCTGTACTTGCTTAATGCAATCTATATCCTTTAAAAAGTATGGTGACCAAACAGGAGTGGCGTGCTCTAAAATAGGCCTTACATATGATTTGTATGCTTTTAATAAAGCATTTAGATTTTTTGTCTGAAAACAACGTAGAATTATGTTTAAAACTTTAAATGCGGATTTGGCAATGGTACTACAATGGTAAGAAAATTTAAGAGAACTTGAAACAAAAACACCAAGATCCCGCACTTCTTTATCAACTTTTAATGGTTTTCCATTTAAAAAAATAGGTAGTTTTGGATTATTGTACCCCATATGAACAATACTACACTTATTTAAAGCGACTTGTAACTGCCATTTATTTGCCCAAGTAATGAGTTTGTTAACACTTTCTTGCAAATTTATATTATTGTCGTTTTTTTGTCGAATACGATAAAGCTTAACATCGTCAGCAAAAAGCTTACACGTAACATTAGGCAATTCTTTTGGTAAATCATTAATAAAAATCAAAAAAAAAAATAAAGGACCCAATACAGAGCCCTGAGGGACACCGGAAAGTACTTTAGTAAAGGTGGAGCTGCTATCTTGGATAACAACATTTTGTTTGCGATTAAGTAAAAATGCTATAATCCAAGAAAGAAGATCGCCACAAATGCCATAGCCTGAAAGTTTACATATAAGTTTTTGATGAGAAACTGTGTCGAAAGCTTTACTAAAATCAATGTAAACAGTGTCAACTATTAGGTTATTTTCAATAGCCTTGTTCCAATCTTGAAAGGATTCTAATAATTGTGAACAAGTTGATCTTTTGCGTAAAAATCCATGTTGCGTTTTCGTAATTATATTATTACTTTTTAAGTATTAAAAAATTTGATCATAAATACATAACTTTGCACGCTATACAAGTTAGTGAAATTGGGCGATAATTTAGCGGATTATTAGAACATCTTTTTTTATAAACTGGTATAATTATTGCTGTTAACCAGCTGGATGGTAATTTGTGAGTTAAAAATGAAATTTTGAAAACAGTTAAAGCCAATTTTCGAAAAAGTATAGCTGGCAAGCCATCTGGTGTTTTGCTTTTCTTGGTTTTTTGTTTTTTTAAAGCTTTCAACACAATGTCTTTTGTAAACTTTATATAAGACAAAGCCACTTTAGGTATCGTTAACTTAACTTAAAATTTTTTGATCAGTGCCATTATCTTTTGTAAAATTGTTACTAAAAACATAATTTAAAATTTCGCATTTCGCTTTTGAATCGTCAACCAAATCCCCATTCGCTGTTTTAAGTGGTGGTATTTCATTGTTATTTTTTTGTAAATTCTTAACATATTGAAATAACTTGTTTTTATCATTGGCCTCAAGAATTTTTTTTCTTTAGACTCCCTAAATTTGTTCACTTTTATTTTGTATTCTTTGTTTAATCTGTTATATTCCGCTTTATGCATAGATTTATTACGACTTTTCCAACGTTTCTTTTTCTTTGATTTAATAATTTCTATATATTTGGGATATTTAATTTTCGTCTTTGTTGTAGTCTTAATGCGTAACGGAACAAATTTTTTAATAGCTTTTTCAATTTTTTAAATAACAATACTCCAGTGTGTTTCAACGGATGAACTAATTTGGAAAAGATCCGAAAAATCTATTGCATTTAAAAAATCATTCATGGATTGCCAGTCAGCTTTATTAAAATCAAAATAAGTTTCTTTTTTTAAATTATTTTTTGTTTTTCCTCTAATTAAATATTCAATCGTATTATGGTCACTATTAAACAAAAGTTTCGAAATTTTAGTGTTAGAAACATGAAAATCCTCATTACAAAATACAAGATCTAGATAATTTAAACCGCTGCTTGGTTGAAAAACTGTCTGCGAAAATGATTCTTGAGCCAGAGCGTTAGCATATAGATTGCTTAAATATACATTGGAATGGTAATTGTCTTGCCAAAACTTATCAGTTATGTTGAAATCTCCAGTAATAACAAGAGAGTAATTAACATTAGATAAAAAAGATAGAACTTCGCAAAATAATTCGGAATACTCCTTAGAACTATTAGGTGGCCTATAATAACAAATATTACGCGAGGGATTTTCACTAACGATGTAAGCCGTAACAATTTCTAATTCTTTAAACTTTTCTGGAAGAGTTATTTCATATGTTTTAAGCTCATTACTTGTAAAAATGGCGACTCCCCCTCCTGTTCGGTTATTTCTGTCTTTGCGGTATATTTTATACGTTTCATTTAAGTTAATCATTCCATTAGTAGTCTCACAGAAAAACCATGTTTCTGAAAAACTTAATAATGAATAGTTTTTAGAACTTAAAAGGTGGTTTAATTGATTTAAACATTCAAAACTACGCAAACTTCGAGCATTAGTGTACATGCACAAAAGGTAATCATTTTTATTTTTTGTTTTTGATGTGCTTAATGTGCTCCTTCCCGTTAGAAGTTTACCGGATTATACTTTTGTTTTATCCATTTTCCTGTTTTATCACATTGCTCATATTTAACTATAACAAAATCTCCTTTTTCTTTTTTAACAAACCAAAAGAGAGGGAGAGGGGTTGATTTTTTGAAAAAATTAACTCGGACATTTATAGACGATTTCTATATGGACAAGCAATTTTTTTCCGCGAAAAGAGCTAAAAATTTGCTGTTTTGGAGTTTCTAAGTTTTCAAATTTTAATTTTAATGTCAGTATTAAAATTAAAACATTATTTCTTATAAAAAAACGCAGATAACATTAAAACATGGACAACTACATGATGGACAATTATTAGTTGTTCAGGTGGTAAAAATTTAAAAAATTAATAAGAAACAATCAAAAAAATTAAAAAACAAATAAATCACAATGGTCAAAACCCTTCCATTTAAACGGAAGTTGTTTTGTATGGAAGATCTACAGAGTTATAAAGTTATAGAATCACTTTTAGCCAATTAGCGCTTGGGAAAAATTGATCTCCAATAAACAAAGAGGTCTCCAATTTTTAGCTCCTCCCACAACCATTCACACAGAGCAAAACATATATGACATTATGAGAGTACTTTAAATCATGACGTGATTATTAGTATGGGCATCATAACTGTATTATTTTCTAAATAAAACCAATGGGTTTTAAAAAAGGTACGGGGTCTTTAGAGCCGTAAGTAGGGAACTTGGAGCCGCCGAAAAAAATTTTCATCTTTTTTTAGGCTTTGCTTAGGCTTAGGTATAGGTTTTAGCGATGTTTATTTTTGGCTCCAAGTTCCCTCGGCTCCATCGACCCTAAACCTTAAAAAATACAGGGAAAAATTGTTTGTCAGCCGTATGATGGCTGACACGGGTTAGTTGTAATATAAAATACAAACTACAAAGTACAAATAAAAGTACATATAAAACAAAAGAAGATGAAATGGTCATAAAAATTATCTTTCTTTCTAAAATTCAAAACTAATGTTTTAAAAATGTGTATCAATTTTTTGCAAAAAATTTGATTTTGTCAATGAAAAATTACCTTATTTAAAAAAATATTTTGCTGTGTTTAGACGAAATAAATTGGGTTTAAGTTTAAAGCCATTGTTTTTTGTTTTTGTGAAATCTTCAATTAAAAAAAATATGTGTGTTGTTTATTTATTTAAGTTTTAATATTTTAATTTTTTATTTAAGTTTTAATATTTTAATTTTAATTTAATATTTAATTTATTATTTAAGTCTAAGCCTAAGCTTTACTTTAAACCATTTTTTTTACTTTCGTGTCCAAATGTCCCTTTGTGCGGCTCCAAGTTTAAAAATTTTCTGACGGTTTAAAGTTCCATACTTACTGCTCCAAAGACCCCTCAATTCTAAAAAAACAGTTTTTAAAATTTTTGTAACTGCCTTTATTTTGGTTTTTTCTCGTTAATATTGAGACTCATTTTAGAGCTTAAGTCCAAGTTTTTGAACCATTTTCTAGCTAAACTATGTTTTAATTTTATAGTCGGCGGTCGTGGTCGGTTTGCATTATGATGTTATACAATGTGTGCTTTACTTAGAATAAACGCTTCGATTTTGATTTAAAAAAGGATTTAGGGTCAATGGAGCCAAGGAAAACTTAAAGCTGGAACTTAGAGCCAAACAAAAACTTGGAGCCGTAAGTTGGATACTTGGAGCCAAAAGTAAAAATTGCTAAAACGTTTACCTATAAGCCTAAGCGAAACCTAAATCTAAAACCATTTTTTTCTTAAAGGCTCCAAGTTCGTATATTGTTCTGGGCTCCAAGTTTCAAAAAATTCTTGATGGGATCAAGTTTCCTGCTTATGACTCTAAAGACCAGGTACCTAAAAAGTGTTATATATAAAACAATCTGAAGATTTTATAAAAACCTGTAAAGTGTGCTAGCAACTACTGATTGCAGTTAATTATTGGAGCAAAACAAATAATATTATATACATATGAGATGAAAGTTTGTTCCTAATTTTTGAGAAATATGTGCTCTCTCACCCTTTGGACATTGTCTACTGTTTTGAAATTGATATTAAGTTGAAGAGCCTTTACTTATATGCTGAAAATTTTTGCGAGAACAACAAACAGTATTTAGCCCATTAATTTTATTTACTTTTTAACAAGTTCAAACACTATATGACGCTATCAAGATTCGATTTTATTAGATTGCCATCAAAAATACAATTATAATTAAAGAGCCTTTCATTGAAAAGGCATAAGTTTGTTTAATTTAATAGTAATCCTATATTATTTTTTAATCAATAATTCATTTTTTATTTTTTTTATAATGAAGAAATCAATTACAAATTAATGTAAGTGTGTCTTATACAAAATTTTTAGTCCAGTTTCCCTCTGTTGAAGCATAATTTGTCATTCATTTTCTCAAAAACGACTTTTTTATCATTACTGGTTCATTTGCAGTCCACTGGGATGAACTTACTTTATTTCGGTGAAAAAATAGGAAATTTCATTGTTTTTTGTGTTATGAAACCCAACCTTAAAATTCTTTTGTTTTCCAACTGATGAAACAAAAGCAAAAGGTTTATTATGATTGTGCTGTGCAGTTACAATCACATTCATCATAAAATGTTTGAATTCATTGATTTCTATTGTATTTCTGATATTGCTTGTTCGAACACTAAAACTTTTAGTTTTCTTGTTTAAAACTATTTCTCCTTCAATATTCAAATGTGAATCGGGCAAAAAAGTGTCCTTAAGCCTTTTTGAAAACGATGGTTTCATTTGATGTGATGCCTTTTCCAAATGTTTAACATCAATTTTTGAAAAATGCTGCAAAATTCTCATGGCTCTTGGTTGAAAGGTTTCCATCAAATTTTCAGGGTTTTCCAAAGAATCAGCTACAAGTACGATACTGTAATTATTATCAGTAACAATGTATAGTCTTATTCTTCCTGTAGCTTTAGTATAAAATTCAGTAGGTAACGCTCCTGCCTGAATCGGAACGAAAACTCTGAAAAACTTTTCCCGTGGAAGCTCTTCGATGTAAAACATTAACATATGGATTGTTTCGGATATTTCACATGGCAGACTTTCCAGAAGTAACAGTTTATGCAATAAAAAGCATCCTCCTATTATTACATATGGTTCCAGTTCTAAATTTCGAATTAATCCAGCAAACCTGAAACAAAACAAAGAATTTGAAAACCAAAACAAATTTAAGTACATTATTTCACAAAAAAAATTCTTGGACCTGGGAATGTTTGGACTTGAAAAAACTTAGAAAATTTTAAAATATTGAGTATTTTGTTGCTTATAATTATAAGCAATTAATTTTTTCTTTAAATTTTTTTTAATTTTTTTAAACGACATTAGAAGTAACTGACTTAAACTCGGCCAGGCCTTAATATCGGTCACCAGCTGTTTTTACAATGTGGAAAATTGAACTGCGTATAGCTACTCGCTGTTGTTTTGTTTTTTTTTAGCGATACTGGAAAAACTTTGACAAAAAAATTTTTTGTCTGCGCTCTTATAACTTTTGAAATATAACGCCGCGATCAATATGCAAATATCTCGCGTTAAGGTTTGGAAATATCTCCTTGTACTTTTGGCTACCTCCTGAAAAAAATTTTTTTCAAAAATTTTGGGGGGTTAGCCCCAAAACCCCCGAAATGTAGGGTCAACTTTTTTCGGCTAAATTTCTAACTTTTTACCATATGGGTCCTTACGTCTTAAAATTTTTGTGCAGATTGCCCATACTTTCCTGAGCTCAAAAATATATAACTTGTTAGGGGTAACCTACCTTCGTCGGGTATCCCGAGAAGTTAAAGGGGGGTCAATTTTACGATTTTTGCTAAAAATCTTTGTATTGGGGTAGATATTGTATATTTTGGCATCATACTCAAAAACTGTTTGAGCCACAGGTTTTATACCGGGGGTGAGGGGATTTATGCGGAATTTTGAGCTCTACATATTGGTGATAGTCTCAACAATTTTTTGATGCCTTAAGGCACTGCAATGGCTGACCTCTAAAAATAAAACTTTTGACAGAGCTCTTCTACATAGGCGAGTAATATATCATTTTAAAGCTCTTGGCGTGCTAATTTCAAAAATATAAAAAATTTGCTCTAAATGGTTGGGTAACTAAAATACAAACCCCTTTGTACCTCCAAAATTAGTAAGGGGTGATTTTTTGTTTTTATTATTTATAAGCCGTGTTTATATTTGTTTGAAAGCTCTATGCGTGCTGATTTCAAAAATATTAATTATAGGCTAAATTTTTTTATGGTTACCCGGTTACATACCCCCAAATACCCCCAAATTTGAAAAATGGTAATTTTGCCATTTTTTTCATTTTAGGTGACGTGTTTATACTCATATAAAAGCTCTAGACGCACTATAGATTTCAAAAACATATAGTTTTTAAATTTTGTTCAGTGGTTACCCAATTTCGCACCCATCAATGTACCCCTAAAAGGTGATTTTATTATAATACCGCCATGTTTGTACTCATATTAATGCTTTCGACACGCTGATGTCAAAAAAATTATTTTTAACTCGATTCACTCAATGGCTACCAATTTTACAACCCACAATGTACCCCCAAAAATTTTTAGGGGGTCATATTTATATATTTATTGTAATACCGTTATTTTGATTTATCAATCTCGCCGCCCCAATAAAACACATACCCAATGTTACTTTTTACCCCTAATTACCCCCAAATATTTTTAGTGGGTCATTTTTATATATTTATTGTAATACCGTCTTGTTTGTTCTTATATTAAATCTATCGACACGCTGATGTCAAAAATATAAATTTCAACTCGATTCACTCATTGGTTACCTTTTTTACAATCCAAAATGTACCCCCAAAAATTTTAGGGGGTCATTTTTATATATTCATTGTAATACCGTCTTGTTTATGCTCATAATAAAGTTTTCGACACGCTGATCGCAAAAATATAAATTTCAACTCGATTCACCCAATGGTTATCATTTTTACAATCCACAATGTACCCCCAAAAATTTTTGGGGGTCATTTTTATATATTTATTGTAACACCGTTTTGTTTATACTCATAATAAAGCTTTCGACACGCTGATCTCAAAAATATAAATTTCAACTCGACAAAAACTTACAGTCCACAAAATGGGGTACATTGTGGATTGTAAAAATGATGCTCAGGAAAGTATGGGCAATCTGCACAAAAATTTTAAGACGTAAGGACCCATATGGTAAAAAGTTAGAAATTTGGCCGAAAAAAATTGACCATAAATTTCGGGGGTTTTGGGGCTAACCCTCCGAAATTTTTGAAAAAAATTTTTTTCAGGAGGTAGCCAAAAATACAAGGACCTTAATGCAAGATATTTGCATATTGATCACAAGGCGTTCAAAAGTTATAAGAGCGCAAACAAAAATTTCTTGTCAAAATTTTTCCAGTATCGCTAAAAAAAAAACAGAGAATAGATACATATTTTGTACGGAGAGTATAGATAGATCGTCATTGTCATCTATCTAGCCATACGCAGTTCATTTCATAATTTTACAAATGGCAAAACAACAACCGGTGGCCGAAATTAAGGCTAGGTCGATTTTATGTCATTTATCTTAAAACAAGCCGTTTTTAATATACAATATACCTACTAAATTCACTAGCAATGTCATTCAACGAAGGTTCATGTTAATGTGTACTAAAGGCTGGTTCATACTTATGACAAAACGTCCTTTGAACAAAGTCCAAAGGACAAAATCCAAAGGACAACGTGTTCATACTTTCTTGTCTTTTGGACTTTTCCCTTTGAGTCCAAAGGACAAATTCTAAGTCGTATTCATACTTCGTCCAAAGGAAAAAGTCCAAAAGACGTTTTGGTTTTTCTAAAATTGTCCTTTGAACTTTGTCCAAAGGTCTTTTTGTCATAAGTATGAACCAGCCTTAACAATAATCAGAGTTTCGTTTCATTAATTGATGGGACTATTAGGTTAACTGACAGTAACAACATTTTTGTGTGCATGCCACCAAAAATGAAATATTTTTATTAAATCTTAAGTTAGAACACTACAGTTCCAAAAATTTCTTTGATTTTTCGAAAAACAACCAAGCGGGGGTTTTCAGGGGTCCTGATTACGAATCCGAACTTCGTTTTTTGATTTGACCACCGAGGGGACGCTAGTGGGGGTTGCGACTCCGCCTAGGGGGGACACTCTGACTCTACCCCGGTTTTACTTCAAAACCACCTCAAAGCACGTACTCGGGGTTGAATACAGTATTGAATAATGTACACTTTTTTAATTAAAAAGTTAAAATAAAAAAAAATTTTTTGGTGTTAAAAATAACTCCTAAGGGGATTCGAATCTAGAGCTCTTGTTTACTAAGTCCTACGCTCTAACCACTCGGCTACTGCTCCGTCTCAGTTTCTTTACTAAAAACTACTTTTAAACGAACGTTTCAAAATGTAGTTTCCCGACGTCAAATCAAAAAATATAAATGAAAGTTTAATCATTTGATACGAATGAGTTTGTTTCCAATTTTTAACACAGCAGTTGTACCATAATTCTGAGCCAGTTTTTAAGTTTTTAACAAAAAATCTACTATCACTTTTTTTATTTCAACAGTTTTAGTAATAAAACGAAATTAAAAAACTTTAATAGCAGGGATTTCGCTGAAAATTGTTGTGAGCATGTACATTTGGTGTATCTAACTTGAGTTAAGTTTTTATTACGTAATATTAACTCTGGTTCTGTTAAACTGTTGGGAAAAACTGTTTTAAAATGCCTTTTTTCAATGAAGCATTTCTCGGCGTGGAATAGTCCACCAAAAATGTTAAGGATACCTAACTGACCGGAAAAAATACCCTTTCTCACAACATACAGTTTACTTCTATCTATCACGTACATCACGAGTTATGCACAAAAACCGACATGGTATCACAACTGTATCGTTCCACCTTAATAGTTTTTTGTTATTTTAGGTATTCATTCATTGCAAAATTATGAAAATTTGATTGCAAACCGATTTTAACAAACTATATATCAAAATGGAGAACTCAACGAGTTAGAAACATTGGCGTTATTTATTTAAAAATCGTATAGAGATCTACTGAGAAATTAGGCTCCAAAATTAATAAAATTTTCCCAAAAAACTCTTCAAAATGTCGGGTTTTTCTCGGGTTATTATTATACGATTTCGCTGAAAACAACAGGAAAGTTTTATCTACTCGTCTTTTAATTACGTAAAAAAATTTTTAAAATCAACATGCACAAAAAAATTCTATTTGTCATTTTGTGAAAAAACCTGCGATTCGTCGGAATCCCCTTAGTGGACATTTCCCACAGCTTATTTTTAATTTTCATGTTTCATCAAAATATAAAAAATGATGTTCAGGACATGAAGATTAATACAGTATGTAGTTTATAAAAATTGGTTACAGCTGTAATGAATAGCGACTGTACAAAGTTTGTGCGGTTTTTTTCTCTAGTGTTTCACCTTAAGGAAATTTATGTTTCAATATTTATGATATTATTGAAAATGCCAATTTATATAGGTTTATATAAATGCTATTCTTATAAAATAAACTCTGATTCCTGTATTAGTGGTAAAAGAAATAACTGATATTAAATAAACGCATATGCCGATTACGATAAACATACGTTACATAATTTTGTTATTAACATACAATGAAGGAAAATAATACCAAAAAAAACTTATACCATTTAAATTGTTTTTATATCGTATTTTTAGCTTTTTGACATGTATCATGGACCTTGTTTAGGAAATTACACATTCTACATACATGGGATATTGTCTACATGGGATCTTGTCTAAATGTATTTAAATATATATCCTGTTTAAATACATTTTAATGTCATTTCGTTCCAATAAAAATTTGTTAGGATGGTAATTATAAATATGAGATCCCATGGGATTCCATTAAAATGGTTCAAGCTTTAAAATATTAGCCTGTTCTTGCTTTAAATATTTTTTGACAAACCTTTCTTGTGATAGACTGTGTTCTCGACAAGGGTAAGCATTCCATAGGCCAACCAGTTGAGTGACTGCGGAGTTAAAAGCCAATTGTCGTAAATACGAAGCAAATATTCTATACAATTCTTCTTTGTAATCAGTCAGAGCTAACTGAAACGTCCTGCACACGGTTTTTATCAATTTCCCCAGCTGAGACACCAAATTTGTGGCTATTTCAATTGATGTTTTTGGTTCTATTGTTAAAACAATGGCGTATTTACTGAATGGTTTTTCTTTCCAAATTGAAATTGAACTATAAAAAACAATATCGTCAAAACGAAGACAAAATATAAATGTTTGATTTAATAGAGTGTATTACTTAATCTAAAATAAAACATTTCCCCATATTTTACAACAAAATGCTAACTAACCATTCTGCGGGACCAACGTACATATTATTGCTTTAGAAAAATAGAACCTGGCTGTCCTCGATGATTTGCAGTATTCAATCGACTATTTAACAAAAAAATCATTTAAAATTTTAAGCAAAAACAGTTTAATATTTATAAATACAATAGTTTAACCGTTATTTATCAAATTATTCAATTTGGAATGAAATTGCAATTTTTTTAAAGCAGAAAATTGGTGTATTTGATGTATTGTGTTAAGTTTGATATATAATTTGCTAGAATAAATAATGATGATGATGATAATAATGATGATGATGATGAAAATCCGGGAATAAAAGCATTATGCGTTCTTATTCGTTTTTTCAAACGACAACCGCACAATTTTAATTGGTCCGCTCATGTTTCCCATACAATCTAGCGAGGTCAACCAAATATAATTCAACCATAAGATGACCGCCCGAGTGTAACGTAATAAGTTTTTTTACATTCATATCAAAACACTCGCACAATATTGATATCTTAATAAATTTGCATGATAATCTTAATTACATATTTGAATTTCGTATTTCACATTACTTTTTGCGCAAAAAATATCAATACCTTGAATGGGTGGTAAATAATTTGCTGAAAACCGAAAATGACAATATTGTATTTTCTTTTTCCTTTCCTCTTGTAAATTTTATGTTTTGCTGAAAACTGAATTTTACTTTATAAACAACAAAACTAAATTAAAGCTTTCGCCGTGAGAATAAAGGAAGCGCTATCCTTTTCACATTTTCTTTTTGTTTTTTACATGAAAAGTTTGCAATATTTAAGTTGAACAAAAAATACAACGTCATGATTACGCATTGCAAAAAGCTGTAGGTTTGTTGCTTTACTATTAAAAAATTTTGGTTTTTTTATTTTCAAACATATGCACTCGTAGTGAGTTCGTCTTTTTTTTTAGTTGGATTGCTGTTTTTTAAAAATAATTTTTAACAAATTTATAAAAATGAATCATGAAAAATGAAAATTTTTAAAAAAATGAAAACATTTCTGCAGTAAATTATAATTTGCATAAAAATGCTTTTATGTCATTTAAACCATAATACACAAAATTAGCGAATATTTAGCTCGCTCAAAGCAATCTAGGGTTGGAGAACGACAGACGACCGGACACAACGCCCGAGGGGGACGACGCGTCCCGAGGCGACACGACGCCCCCACACGACCGACCCGAATATACCTCCACAGCAAACAACCAAAAAAAAAACACACCCAAGCCACAAACAAACAAAAACCAACAAAAAAACACAACAAGCACAAAAAAATACATTCGCAACTATTTCAAAAAAAAACAAATACAAAAAAACCCACCATAAAATCAAGCTAAAAAGCATAAAAAATCATTGAGAAAATACACTAAAAAGTTTTAAAAATGTTGAAAAGTTTACTGCCCAAAGAGGATATTTTTTCCAAAGATATTTTGAGGAAGGTATTTCTTTCGGACACTTATATTATATACCACGCCGCAATATTTAAAATTACGTTTTTCTTCAATTAATTTTACTTTAAAGATTGATTACCATTTAAAAGTAAAATTATAATAATTTTACAAAAATATCATAAATTAGTAGCAGTTACGGCATATAACTTATTCTGCTAAATGTTAGCAGAATAAGTTATATGCCGTAACTGCTATGAATTTACTAATATTTTGTAAAATTATATATAATTTTACTTAAAGTTAATCAATCTTTAAGTGAAAATTAATTTAAGTAAAACGTAATTTTAAATATTGCGGCGTGGTATATACATAAGTGTCCGGAAGAAATACCTTCCTCAAAATATCTTCGGAAAAAATATCCTCTTTGGGCAGTAAACTTTTCAACATTTTTAAAAACTTTTTAGATTTTCTTAAAGGTTTTTTATGCTTTTTAGCTTGATTTTAAGGTTTCGCTTAGGCTTAGGAAAAACAAAGTTTTTTTTTGTTATAAATTTAAAAACGTTTCCAAAATTATTCTTTCCGAAAATAGTATGCAGAATGTATTTTTTTAGTGCCAAATAAAGTGTTGTTAAAAAAGTATATTTATATTACATGTTGGTTTTTAAAACAAAACTCAGAAGCTCTATGTTAAAACTTGATGGCATAATAGCAAGTAGAAAAACGCGCATTTTCTTATTTAAGACGTAACATTGTTTCCAGCTGTAGGAGACGCAATATATACTCGGGACCGTCGTGTCGGGGGACCGTCGTGTCGCACCTCGGGAACACCGCGTCGTACCCCCTCGGGACCGTTGTGTCACGGGACCGTCATGTCGTAGATCCTTCAAAAACCCATAGATTGCTTTGACGCGAAGCCTAAAAACTAATTCCGCTACATTTTAGTGTATTATGGTTTAAATGACATAAAAGCATTTTTATGCAAATTATAATTTACTGCAGAAATATTTTCATTTTTTAAAAATTTTCCTTTTTCATGATTCATGTTTATAAATTTGTTAAAAATTATTTTTAAAAAACAGCAATCCAACTAAAAAAAGGACGAACTCACTACGAGTGCATATGTTTGAAAATAAAAAAAACCAAAATTTTTTAATAGTAAAGCAACAAACCTACAGCTTTTTGCAATGCGTAATCATGACGTTGTATTTTTTGTTCAACTTAAATATTGCAAACTTTTCATGTAAAAAACAAAAAGAAAATGTGAAAAGGATAGCGCTTCCTTTATTCTCACGGCGAAAGCTTTAATTTAGTTTTGTTGTTTATAAAGTAAAATTCAGTTTTCAGCAAAACATAAAATTTACAAGAGGAAAGGAAAAAGAAAATACAATATTGTCATTTGTTTTCACAATTATTTACCACCCATTCAGGTGTATCTGATATTTTTGAGTTGCGCAAAAGTAGTACGTGAAATATTCAACAAGTTATCAATATTTAATATGTAGAATTAACAATACGTTGGGTGGGAAGTAGAACTTCTGCCCCCGGTCATTTTATGGTTTAAATTTATGCTACGTAACCCCGTCAAGTATTTGTGGAAACATGAGCGAGAAAGCCGAAGTTGAAAATCTGCAATTACTGTAGTTAAAAGAATCCAAAAACAACGCATAATGCTTTTATTACCGGATTTGGTCATCATAATTTTCATCATAACTAATTAGTAATCAACATTATTATCATCAATTCATACATTATTTCATCTAGCGATTTTTATATAAAACTTAACACCATTTATCAAATACACCAATTTTCTGTTTTAAAAAA
>JASAMX010022429.1:0-35929 GCA_030248175.1 Microlaimidae sp. YZB2_3
TTGAAGGCTAATTCCAAAACGGGGGGTTTTCCGGGACAACTTTTTTGAAACAGGGGAAGGCAATAAAATAAGGGGTGGCAAGCAGGGGAAAAAGAAAAAAACAGAGAAGAAATGGAGAAGAAAAAAAAAGGAAAAAGAGACAAAAAAAAACAAAAATAAGGTAAAAATAGTTCTAAAATAGCTTAAAAGGCATTGAAATAGGCTAAAAACTGCAAAACCTTTGCGATGATGGCGTCATAATAGGTAAAAATGGCATCATAAATTTTGGGTATTTTTTCATTTTTTCGCGGGGAGGGGGCAGAGGAATAAAACAGGGGGCGGGTGGCAAATCCTCTAATAAAGAGGGGACATTTTCAGACCGTGCACAGGTCTGAATAAATTATGTTTTAACTCAAATAACCTATAAAATAAACAGTTATTTGGTACGATTCCCATTTGCGTCTCAAAATTCGATTTGACCTATCCTGAAGTGAACTACACGTATAAATCATATTTGTACACTAAATCGGACACGCAGACTTCGTTTTTGTGGTTATTTTTAGGATTTGACCTTATCAAAAAGAGTTATAAACCGAATTATACCCAAAAATGACCTTTTTCGGCATCATCACAAATGCAATTTATCTTATGATGTTAATAAAAAAAATTGTAAACAAACAAATTAAATTAAAAAAATATGTTTTAACAATGGTAAAACTCTAAAAAACTTAAAACATTTAAAAAAAACATAAAAAATTTAAAAGACACACAGATAACCAGAAACATGGACAACAAAATTTGTTTGGCTTTAAACGCTAATTTTAAACTCAGTTTTTTACCAATTTATTATTCCTAAGCCAAAGCAAAACCTAAAAAAACAAAAAAAAAATATAATTGATGTTTATTTAAACAAGTTGTTTTTTTACGTTCCTAGTAATTTTCCTGCGTAAAAATACCTTTGGTAAAAAAAACTTTTGACAAGTGACATTCTGGCAAAAATACCATCAGCTAATTTCACATTCGGACTAATTGACCATCGATCAATTTAGCTTAATTTATAGCTTTTGCTTAGGTTCAGGAAAAATAAGCCCGAAGCGATGGTCAATCAGCCGTCAGATTGACAAATTACATGATCGTATTTTTACCAGAGTGTTATTTGTATGAAAGTCAAATGTCGAAGGAATTTTTACGCTGGTATTACTATTAATATGTGGAGCCGTTTTTTAAGAATGGGAATTTTTTCAGAACTAACTTTGGTGGGTATTTAAGCTGTTATTATAAAAAATTGGAGCTATCATGAAAAAAATAGAAGTATATTTGTAACTGTGAGACACATAGATGAACAGGGGGGGTAGGGTCCAGTCCACCCCCCTAGCCTCGAAATTTTGGCCCCCGCCCTAGAAAAAAATCCAGGGGGCCCCCTGCCCCCTCCCCCCAAATTTTCGAAATTTTTACCCTGACCCCCCTCTCCTCTCGAGAAAATTTTATTTAAGTACTTTTTTATACTAAATTTTCTTCCAAAAACAATTTTAGAATTTTTAACACAAATTCATGTTTTTATGCCCTTTTTATCCCTGAATATCGCTTTTTATTCAATAAAATGTAGTATTATCTGATAAAAAAACCTATCATTAAACCTTTAATGGTTTAAAAGTATTTTGCTTCAAAAATTGGACCCCACCTAACCCGCCTTTAGGTTTCAAAATTTTCCACCCCGGGTTGACCCCCCCTAGAAAGCAAGGGGGGTTCGACCCCCCCCCCCCTAGGACCCCCTCCTAGATTTTGAAATGTCATTTACCCGAGATAAATGCCCCCCTAGATTTTTGACCGTGTTCATCTATCGTCAGACACTTGGTAATACAAAAAAATAATATGAATTTAATTAAAGGCTTAATAAAAAATATTGTTAAAAACATAAATTATACATTCCGAAAAAGGTCAGTTTTTTGGGTATAAATCGGCTCATAACTCCTAATGAAAAGCTAAAATCTCAAAAATAACCACAAAAATCAAGTTTACAGGTCCGATTTAGAATATAAAGATGTTTTATTTATTTTACTTTAGGGTCGGTCAAATCGAATTTTGGGACGCGTATGGGAATCCTACCTAGTTATAGGTTTCTAAATACACTTTCAAACGCTGGGGATCTTTTGTCCATTGTTCAGTTTGGTCGACAAATAAAATTTAACGCGCGTTCGAAAGAAAAAGAAAACCCGCTTATTTTAATTAAAATTGTAAATCTATTATATAAATTTAATATTAACTTTTTTCAATACTGTGTCTTAGAGTGCGATCGAAAGGTATAAAATTGTTTGCCGGGACACCGAGCGAGCCAACACCGGGCGCGGCCGGGGCCCTCCATATCTACGTGACGGTGTCTGGCCCGGCGTCCCTGCGCCGGCGAGGCTTCGTCGGTTTGGTGTGTATATATAGCTGAATTCTTTAAAAAAAGATCGCCGAAAAGTGAGCCGAAAGATTACGGTGCGATCACCGCAATCTTTTGGCTCACTATTTGAAAAATACCAGTGTCAAAAAAAAAACCCAAAAGATTTTATTTTTCTTAATATTATCGTAAATGAACATTTTATAATTGTCAAATATTTCGCAGAAGGCTATAAGCATTGAATTAATGGGTTTACACATCATACATTTACACATCAAGTTGGTCCGGAGTGGGGGGAGGGGTTAAACCCGGGGCACACAAAGGGGGTCTGGGGGCGAGGCCCCCAGAAATCGGTGGTCTGGGTGGGGGGCGAGAGTCCCCAGCGAGGTCAAGGTGCAGAGCCCTTTTTCAGGGGGTCTGGGGAGCAGAATGCCCCCCGGAATGGGACAGTTTTTTAATTTTAAGCTTTTAAAAGGCACCAGGAAACCTAAATTTAAGTCAGAATTCTGATTTATTTTCTCTTTTTTTAATAGATACAACAATAAAAGTTATAATTAAATAGTTTGAAGGTATTATTATATGCCATTTTAATTTTTAACAAACAAACAAAACTCTTTATTCAATTTTGGTTAGGTTTTTATAGTAAATGCTTATGCTGCAGTTATTCAGTCAGACCTGTGCACGGTCTGGAATACCCTCCCCTGTTTTATTGGAGGATTTGCCCCCCCCCCCCCTTTTATTGCACCCCTCCCCCGCCAAAAGCAAAAGTACCCTAAAATTATGACGCCATTTTTGACCTATGATGACGCCATCATCGTGAATTTTTTACAGTTTTTAGTGTATTTCAATGTATTTTAAGCCATTTTAGACCTATTTTTACTTTCGCATTTTTTGTCCATTTTTTCCCTTTTTTTTCTTTTTTTTCTTTTTTCCCTGCTTGCCCTGCCCCCCGTTTTATTGTCCCCCCGTTTCAAAAAAGTTGCCCCCTCCGTGCCCCCCTGTTTTGGAATTGCCCCCCCAGTAAAACCCCCCGGGCGGGGGACAGTGCACAGGTCTGCCTATGCGTTGCCCCTCCCCCATTGTTTTATTGGCTGCCCATCTGAATAATCTGCCCCATATGTTAACTTGTTGATGTATAGATAATTATGGCAGTGCCATGAGTGTCTCTTTGTATTTCGTTTTGTGCTAATGTTTTATAACTGATATTGTTAGTAAAATATAACTAGTCAAGTATTATGGCACTGTCAATTATATACCTGAACAGTTTAGAACGGATGCTAAAGGTATGGCAGTGGCATTTCCAATTCCAATTGGGAGGGGGGCAATTTATTTGAAACGTTGAGGGCAAAAAACCAGGAAGCAAGCACCGGGAAAAAAGGCAGAAAAAGCGAAATTTTAGTAAAAATAGGTTTAAAATGGTTTAAAATGTATTGAAACAGGCCAAAATTGCTAAATTTTTGAGATAATGGCGTCATACTAGTTCAAAAATGGCGCCATATATATTGGTACTTTTTCATTTTTGGTCGTAAGGGGAGCAATAAAACAGTGGGTACAGTCACCCACTAATATTTCGGGGAGGGGGGAGCATTTCCAGAACTTGCAAAGCCTGTAATCATTTAAAGTTTTAAATACTTTTCCAAAGCTTTTAGTACTGAAACAAAGACTCTTTAAATTAGAGGTAAGAAATGTGTTTCCGGCAACTTTACCTTTTATAAAAAAGACGTCGGCATCTGTATAATTTAAAAAGCCATATGAATTATAACTTTACTACTGCACTCCTTACCAAAATTAGAAAGCTAAACTATTCATCGATGTAAAAATATAAAAAAATGCATATTTGCAGTTTGTGTAAAGCAACAATGTCGCTTGTATGGCACTGCTAAAATATGATGTTTGTACTAATTTTTAGATTCCCGAAAAGAAATACTTCCGACGAGGTGATTTACAAGCAAAACAGGCAGAAGATTATTGGAAGAAATACTACGCTAAACATAGTGACAAATTTCCTGCCAAAGAGGTTAGTTAAGTATTGTTTTAAGTTTTTAAAACTATTCACCATGCGGGTTTTGCTGTATTATATGGATGCCAAATCTATTTCTATAAGCGCTAAAAGATGTATACTGCTCACAGTTTAACGAGGGGGAGGAGGAGGAGGACATAGATGAACACGGTCAAAAAGCTAGGGGGGGGGTTTACCCCGCGTAAATGACTTTTCAAAATCTAGGAGAGGGTCCTAGAGGGGGTCGGACCCCCCAAGCTTTTTAGGGGGGTCGACCCGGGGTGCGAAATTTTTAAATCTAGAGGGGGGTCAGGTGGGGTCCGGTGTCCAAAGCAAAACAGTTTTAAACCATAGTAACTTTAATAATAGTACTTTTGATAGGATAACAGTACATTTTTTTGAATAAGAAGTGTTATTTAGGTATAAAAAGAGTGTAAAAACATGAATTTGTGTTAAAAATTCGCGTTTTTGCAAGAAAAATTAGTATAAAAAATACTTAAAATTTTCTTGAGAGGGGAGGGGGGGAATCAGATTTCAACCAAATCTAGATGGGGTCAGGGATGAAAAATTCGAAAATTTGGAGGGAGAGGGGCCTGGATTTTTTTTCTAGGGAGGGGCTCCCGAAATTTCGATTCTAGGGGGGGTGGACCCCACCCTACCCCCCCCTTGTTCATCTATGGAGGAGGAATAAAAAAATCGAGAAATGAAATGAGGCACAGGGAAAATCTTTAAAACAGGGATCCAGAATAAAACGAATGGGGGTGAAGACCAAAGATAAACAAAAAGTGTAAAATGCCCAAACAACATCGAAAATTTCTAAAAAAAGGAGTTATAAATTTTGCAAAACGTTAAAAAAATACCACCTTTGCCAAAAAAAAACAGCAAAAATTCTAAATAGTGAATATTACTATTTTGTACTTTACGGCTACGAATGTTTGTTTACAATTTTTTGTGTGATATCCACTACTGGTTGTTTCTTCCGTTTGAAACTTAGTAAGTTCCTAAACTTTGTTTAAAAACTTAAAAATACTAAAATAGTTTATTTAATCCGTTTGAAGTTTAAAATATTGGTTTATGTAAATAAAAATTTATTTGAAATATTAACCTTATATGTAAAACACACCACATACGAAATAAAAAACCCACATCGCGGCTGTTTTTTTTTTTTTTTGAAAAATATTACAAATTTGTGTATTACTGATTCAGACCTGTGCTCCCCCCCGCCTGGGGTTTTATTGGGGGGCAATTCCAAAACGGGGGGCACGGGGAGCAACTTTTTTGAAACGGGGGGGGGGGGGGGGGGGGAAGAAAAAGGAAGGGAAAAGGGACAAAAATAGCACAGGGGGCAAGCAGGGGAGAAAGAAAAAAAGAAGGGAAAAGGGACAAAAATAGTGAAAACAAGGGGAAAATAGATCAAAATGGTTTAAAATACATTGAAATATGCTAAAAACTGCAAAAAATTCATGACGATGGCGTCATCATAGGTCAAAAATGACGTCATAATTTTAAGGTTCTTTTTCATTTTTTGGCGGGGGGAGGGCGAATCCTTAAATAAAGCGGGGGGCATTTCCAAACCGTGCACAGGTCTGCTGATTAGAATCTAAAAAAATTCAAAACTTGATTTTTTGGCTACCTGAGCTTTCTTTTCACATAAATGAGCCTTTATTTACAATTTTATATTATATTTGTAAAAAAAAACGTGTATTAAGTTTTCATTTAAAGGAAAAAGTGCCAGGTTCGGATGAAGCTCTTCAAATCTTGGAAGAAGACAGAAAACATACTTTATTGCCCCGGGAAGAAGTTGTGAAAAGGTGAACCGTTATAGTGTTTTGTACAAAATATTTTTATATAAAAACAATTCTCCTTCCTCAACACAGCTCCATGTAATTTAAACTGCCAGGTACATTTACATAGATGGGCCATGGGCATAGGTGGGCAGCCTCCCGGATTTTGCAGAGGGGGACTATACCCAAGCCCCGAAATTTGGAGGGGTGTCCCAAAAGTTTTTTGGGTTATACCTCAAATTAAGTGTTTTTAGTATTGGAACCCCCCTTATTTTAGAGGAAAGTGACCGGGGTACCCCTCAATTTTAGGGGGGGGTGTCGTCTATAATCAATATTTTGTGAGGGAGGTTATAATATAACCCCCACCCCTGCCCACCTATGGCCATGGGCAGCCTCAAATTTTATGAAGAAGTATACTCAGCAAAATTTTATGGTGGAATCTTCTTAAAACCCCATTTTTCGTGTTTTAGTACCTAAATTCCAAAATCAGGAAGAAGGAATTGAGAAAATTTTATAATTTTTTTAGGTAGGAAAGTCCGAACTAACCCATAATTTTAGAGAGACAATGCGGAGGCAGGGGCGTAGCCAGGATTTCGAAAAGGGAGTGAGGTTACACTCCATACAAATTTTTCAAAAAGGGGGCTTGTAGGCATAGGTGGGCAGGGGGGTTAAAAAATTCCGGATTATAGCCGACACCCCCCTAAAATTTGGGGGTACCCCAAACACCCCCCTTAAATTTGGGGGGTTCCAATACTTAAAACGCTAAAAATGGGTTATTTGAGGTATACATCCAAAAAATTTTTTGGGACACCTCCTCCCCTCGAATTTGGAAGGTCGGGTATACCCCCCAAAATTCGGGAGGCTGCCCACCTATGGTTGCAGGGTGTTGTACTACCAATTTTAAAAATACTGTTAAAAAACAGAAAGGGGTAAAAAATTTTGCTCTTCGCGCAAGTCATTATTTTCGCTTTTATTTGTATTGTTTTTAAGCCGAACACAAAAAAAATTTAGATTCAAAAACGTATAACATTAAAAATCGCGCGGAAGCGCGAAAAATTTTTTTTCAAACCTCATCAGAAACATCACTTAAAAGCTATAAAAAAAGTATTGATGTGTCGAGCGCTAAGCGGAGCAAAGCGCAAGAAAATTTTTAAGATTTCCCTGTAAACCCCCAAATTTTTACTTCCGCTGGCCCAAAAGGGGGGGGGTTGCTACCCCTACAACCCTCTCCCCCTTAGGGCCCGACCGGATATCCAGTCCGACTGAGGCCGGATATCCGGCCATTTTCGGTACGGGCCGCACTTTTTTATTTTGCCAGACTTTTTTGCCAGACTTTTTTTTAATGGTTTTACATATTATTTGTTATAAATATATTTTATCTTATTTTAAACTCTTTTTTATATTTTATTACAGCTTTGTTGATTTTATTAATTGTTTTGGTGATTATAAGCTTAAATCTTCTGTTTTTATGCTTTTAACTTTTATTTAAGATCCTCAATTATGCTTTTTATCACAACCTGGTGACTCTTTGTATCACAAATATATCACACATGTATGTATTCTGTCTTTCAGAATCTTTAAATGCTTCCTACTTACTTGATTTATTCAGTTTGGATGGCAGTTAGTTTCATTAAATATGTCACTTGTACTTACTATAATGTATCTAACTAGCTATTCTTTTATTCTTTTCTTATATTCTTATTTACTCTTATCCTCTCAGTGTAACCTATAATACTCCCTATCAATATGCAAATTTGTTTTTCCTGGCTTTGCTTTATGATAATTAGTGTTTATAATCTGTGTTTCATTATTCTTGCTGTGCTAATCTATTTCTTCATTGTGTTGGCGCGTTTATGGTTTTTGTCTTTGAAGGTTGTTAAATACATACATAGATTTTAATTGCAGTTAAAGGCAAGAAAGAAAGATGAGTGTAATGGGAATGGTTTGGAAACATTTCAAGGTAAAGCCTGAGGATGAGACAAAGGCCATTTGTCAATTGTGTCTGCCTAAGTCCACAGAATACAAAAGAGGGAATGATCCAAAATCTTATAGTACCAGTCCATTATGGCGTCATCTTCAAACCTCCCATCCCAGGGAATACAAGAGTCTGCAAGAATTGAAAAAATTGAAGGAAGAGGAAAAGAAAGTGAAAGCAACAGAGAAGAATAGTCTGTACATTTTGGAAAATTTGGAGGAACCTGCAACTAAAAAGCAAATGAAAATATCTGATATCTTCCAGAGGCAGACTCCATTTCCAGAAAATGCTTCCATCACTTATTTAGATGGCAAAAAAGTATCTGTCAGCACCTTGAGCCTCTGTGGCAAGTGAGAGATCTTTTAAAGTGGCTCAATTGATTTCAAAAGGTGACAGAGCATCCTTAAAGCCAGAGAATGTGGAAAAACTAGTATTTTTGAAATACAACTTAAAATCTCTGAATTACAAAGTTTGAATATTATTAGTTGTCTTTAAGACTGAATATGTTTTTATTGGCTTCTGTTACATTGATTATTATTAGCTTTTTGTTGTTTCATTATTGCTATTTTGTTTTGTTGGCATATTGTATGGTTTCCAATATTTTGCCTTGATTTTAGTAAATTTTTAATTAGCTATTTTGGTTAAAGTTTTGTTTATAGACTTGAAACCTCTTCAAAACGATATATTATAAATTATATCTACATATATGTATCAATTATATACATATTAAATTATTACCATGATCCGGTCCGGTCCGGGCCGGACTTTTTGAAAGTCCAGTCCGGTCAGGCCGGACCGAAAAATCCCAGTCCGGTCGGGCCCTAAGGAGGCAGGGGCGTAGCCAGGATTTCGAAAAGGGAGTGAGGTTACACTCCATACAAATTTTTCAAAAAAGGGGCTTGTAGGCATAGGTGGGCAGGGGGGTTAAAAAAATCCCGATTATAGCCAACACCCCCCTAAAATTTGGGGATACCCCAAACACCCCCCTTAAATTTTGGGGGTCCCAATACTTAAAACGCTAAAAATGGGTTATTTGGGGCATACATGGGCACGGGGGGGGTTAACCCCCCCCCCCCCCCAATTCTGGGAAGTGGGGTTTAACCCCCCCACTCAGAAGTGGGGGGGGGGGAGAAAAAGTTAACCCCCCCAATTTTGGAAAAATGAAGAAAAAAATGTCTTTAAAATGACTTCTAACTGCCTCCAAACTTAAGTTTTGAAGTCCAAATGAATGTTTTAAGCAATAAAAAGCTCAAAAATGCAATAAAAAGGGCTTTTTCACCTTAAATTAGCGTTTTTTACCTATTTTTCCTTCAAAATCGAAAAACGATATGGGTAAAATGCACTCCAGAAAAAAAACGATATGGGTATTTTGCGTTTCTCGGATTTTAACCCCCCCCCCCACTCCGGACCAACTTGCCCATGTATGGTATACATCCAAAAATTTTTTTGGGACACCTCCTCCCCTCAAATTTCGAAGGTCGGGTATACCCCCCAAAATTCGGGAGGCTGCCCACCTATGGTTGCAGGGTGTTGTACCACCAATTTTAAAAATACTGTTAAAAAAACAGAAAGGGGTAAAAAATTTTGCGCTTTGCGCAAGTCATTATTTTCGCTTTTATTTGTATTGTTTTTAAGCCAAACACAAAAAAAAATTTAGATTCAAAAACGTATAACATTAAAAATCGCGCGGAAGCGCGAAAAATTTTTTTTCAAACCTCATCAGAAACATCACTTAAAAGCTATAAAAAAAGTATTGATGTGTCGAGCGCTGAGCGGAGCAAAACGCAAGAAAATTTTTAAAATTTCCCTGTGAACCCCCAAATTTTTACTTCCGCTGGCCCAAAAGGGGGGGGGGTTGCTACCCCTACAACCCTCTCCCCCTGGCTACGCCCTTGTGCAGAAGCGGAAGGTTTCAGTAATTTTGAGATTTTCTGGGGACAGAGATGCGTGTGTCAGTATCCCCCATCCCCTGTTCGTTCACGTATTATCAGGCAACGCAAAAGAATGCATGTTTTAAACCGAAGTTTTAAAACATAAAGATTGAGCAAAAATTAATAAAAATTGAATTTTAGGATAACCATAAAGGAGGTTGTTGTTGTTCCGTAATTTAGGTAGTTTAGCTCAAATACTAAGGGCGGTTCAAATCCGGAAACCGTTTTTGTCTTGCATTTTATCCAAAATACGGTTTATAGATTATTTGAAAAAAAAGGTAAATTTTAGTTTAAAAAGTACCTTATAGCATTTTAAACTTTCTTCCGGTAAAATCACTCATTTATACCTCAAAAAGGCGAGACTAAATGTCAAACTTTTTAAAAATAGTAAACAACTTCTTCCTCACACCAGGGTGAAGAAGTTTAAACCCCTTTTATAAAGAAAGAAGCCATAACCAGCTCCCCCTAGTTCCCTAAGTATGGCGTAGAAATCTTCTTCCTTCCCCCGTACTCATGTTTTTTATTTTTAAAACAAAAATTTTTATTTTATATTATTTTTTGATGAAATTAAGATAAGATTTAAAAATATAAGATTATTTTATTTAAAAAAAACAAACTTACATTATTATTATGTTTTTTTTAGATTAAGAGAGCGTAACGAGCCAATTAGGTTGTTTGGAGAAGATGACCATGACGCTTGGAGACGGCTTAGAAAACTGGAAATTGAAACCCCTGATTTCAAAGAGGTTTGTTGTCATCCTTAAAAATAATAGTTTTTAAAAGTTGAACAGCTATGGTTATATTTATACAATTATTTCAGCGTTTTGAAACTTGTTAAAGGTTTCGTAATTGTTAATTTTAGATGAATTACTATAATAATACTGAATACTGTAATTTCAAACTAGAGAAAAGAGGAAAAAACAATAATTAGACAATTAATAATTAATGAATAACAAATAATAATTAATATGTTAAGATAAACTTAAGCTTTTAAACTATTAATAATAGTACCAAGCATAGGTGAGCACGGTCGTTGAAGCTAGAGGGGGGGGGGGGGGTGGTTACCCGGGGTAAATCGAATTTTGAATTCTAGGAGGGGGGTCCCAGAGGGGTCCGGACCCCCCTAGCTTTTTAGGGGGGGTCGACACGGGGTGCGAAATTTTGAAATCTAGAGGGGGGTCAGGTGGGGTCCGGTGTCCAAAGCAAAACAGTTTTAAACCATAATAACTTTAATAATTGTTCTTTTTATAGGATAATACTACATTTTTTTGAATAAAAAGCCATATTCATGTATAAAAAGGGTGTAAAAGCATGAATATGTGATAAAAATTCACGTTTTTGGAGGAAAATTTAGTATAAAAAAGGTACCTAAAATTTTCCCGAGAGGGGAGGGGGGGCTCAGATTTCGAAATCTAGGGGGGGGTCCGGGGTAAAAAATTCGGAACTTTGGGGGGAGGGGGGGGAACCCTAGATTTTCTTCTAGGGGGGGCCCCAAAAATTTCGAGGCCAGGGGGGGGGTGGACCCCACCCTGCCCCCCCCCCTTTCTCACCTATGGTACCAAGTAATTTTGCATTAATAAATTAAGTCTTTCCCTTTTGCATTGGTGCCAATTTAATTATAATAAAACTTTTTTGTATTTGAAGTAATAGTTTGTTTTAGGGATGGAAAAACGACTTCCAGTCTGCTTTAGGTCAAGTGGACGAAGATTTAGTCAAAGAAGTAATCCAGGGAACTCAGAGGGAAGAAGGAAAGTACGATGTGAAAGTGGATAAAGATATCCTGACAGAAGACGATATTAAAGTAAATTTTAAATTTTATGTTTAAACAACCAGACCTGTGCACGGTCCAGCGATGCGCTTCGCTTTATTAGTAGTTTTGCCCATACGTGGCAAGCCTCTGAACTTTTAGGGGGTACCACCAAGTATTCTATTCTTAGATTTTTTAGTACTAAATTTTTAGGGGACATTCCTATTAAATTTTAGGAAAGGGTCTCTAAAGCTCCCCCAAATTTTAGCAGAAGAATGTCGGCAGTTTCGAATTTTTTAGGGGGGTATATGCATAGGTGGGCAGGGTTGGGCGTTATACCCATCAAAAAAAATCCCAATTACTGCCGACACCCCCCTAAAATTTGTGGGTACCCCGGATACCCCGTCCCCTAAAATTGAGGGGTCCCAAGTACTAAAAAGGGTAAAAATAAGGTATTTGAGGTATACCCCGAAAATTTTTTAAGACACTCCCTCCCCAAATTTCGGGGGTCGGGTATACTCCCCACCCCAAAATCCGGGAGGTTGTCCACCTATGGGTATAAGTGTAATAAGAGTTATAGGGGTTCTCAGAAGGGGGCTCTTGCCTAAATATAGCTGGGATTCCGCAATTTTGGTGCCCCCCCCCCCTTTCTCAAATAAATTACAAAAAAATATTTGATCCAATTTTGTAAAATTTTTGTAGTTTTGAACATTTTGCTTAATTTTTATGTTTTTACCTATTTTTTTAAACTTTTTTGTGCATTCTGTTTTTAAAAAAGTCACCACTCACCCACCTGCAATCTTCATTATTAGAAAAACATATTCGCTATAATCAATTATTTATATACTAATTAATGACGAAATATTGCTGTTTGTCAATTCAAGGAGATGAAAGAAGAACTGAATGACATTAAAAGTGAAGATAAAGATACTCTTGCGCGGGACTGCGAAATTATTTATTCCCTTATTAATGTAAGAAAATTTATTTTCATTTTAAAATATAGTTGTTTTAAACAATAATGATAATATTTGTTGAGGGCGTTTGGAATATACATTCGGAAGTTAAAGCTGGAAATAATGTCTAAAATACAGAGCACAGAGAACCCTATTCACACCATTACTTTTGTAAACGTACATAAGCATAGGGGGGGAAGGGTAGGGTGGGGTCCATCCCCCCTCCCAGCCTCCAAATTTCAGACCCCCTCCTAGAAAAAATCTAGAGCCCCTCTCCTCAAAATTTGTAAATTTTGACACCCTATCCTCCTCTGGAATTCTAAATTGACCCCCTCCCCCTTCCAAGACCAATTTTGGGTATAAATTTAGGTCAAAATTTACTGTCTCAAACATAGATGAACAAGGGAGGGGGGTAGGGTGGGGTCCACCCCCAGCCTTGAAATTTTGGGGGCCCCCTAGAAAAAAATCCAGGGGGCCCCTCCCCCCAAATTTTCGAATTTTTTACCCCTGACCTCCTCTAGATTTTAAAATCTGACCCCCACCTCTCCTCTCGAGAAAAGTACTTTTTTAATACTAAATTTTCTTTCAAAAACGTGAATTTTTAACACAAATTCATGTTTTTACACCCTTTTATACCTGAATGAATATCGTTTTTTATTAAATAAAATGTAGTATTATCTTATAAAAAAACTATTAATAAACCTTTATTGGTTTAAAAGTATTTTGCTTCGGAAATTGGACCCTACCTGACCTGTCGCCCCTCTAGGTTTCAAAATCTTCCACCCCGGGTCGACCCCCCCCCTAGAAAACTAGTGGGGTTCGACCCACCCTAGGACCCCCCTCCTAGATTTTGAAATATCATTTACCCGGGGTAAACACCACCCCCCCTAGGTTTTTGACCGTGCTCATATATCTATGGTCACAAACACGGTTTTGTAGTAAAAAACAGTACTTCTGTACTCTTTTTATATATAAATAGCCTATTTTAGTACTAAAAAAGTTAAATAAATGATTTAATGTGACTTTGTTTGGAAACCGGACCCCCTTTGGATTTTAAACTGGTCTACCCCGGGTCGACCCCCCCCCTAAAAAGCTAGGGGGGTGGGTCTGCCCCCTGGAACATTAATTTTTTCACCACTCCTAGCTTGTCTTAACGCCTGCCCTTTGCATAATCTGCATAGGGAAAATAAGTTTCAGGTAATGCAACAACAACAACAACCCCCTCCTAGCTTTCAAAAGGCCATTTAGCCGGGGTAGACACCCCCCTAGCATGCTGAACATTATTTTTAAAAAGTTAAATTGCGCACCCGGCCCCTTTAAAAATGTCTAAAGATGTCTATCTAAAATTTTTCAAAATTTTAACCCCCTTAAGACATTTCCCAGAGTATGAGATTTCCAATGATACCTCATTCACCTGAATCCGTTGGGTGTGTTCGGAAGGAGTTAAGGAACACACACACACAGACAGACATACAGACATTATGTCTATGTATATAAGATACAGTCCCTAGTAAAAATAAAGGTAGTTTTTCATGCCCGTCGTATAGCTATGTGATGACTAATCTGAACGGAGGCGCAAAAAAGTAACTCGCGCTTTTGGGAATCGGAAGAAAGAAGAGATGGGGGTTAGACCACAGCCGCTTCCCTTTCTGTTTGCTCATACGCCTCATGTTTTAAGTGTTTAGAGGTATTTTAAAATGGCTGATTTTTTAAACAGGAAGTTAAAAGAGGGCGAACTCTTAATATTTAGCTGCCCAGAACATGGTTTATTAAATATTTTGTTTTTTACACAGTGACAACTTTTTATTTTAATCGACAAAAATAGTTTAAATTTAGAATAATTAATAAAAGCTTAGTTGTGCTGTTAATTTGCAATGAATATGAAGCCCGTTTTTTTAATTTAAAACATTTTTTGGAATATTTTTGTTCACAAATAATTTTTTTTAATAGAAAAACATTTTGATAGGGCATCTAATTTTATTTATATAAAAGAACTAACTATCTAGTTTTGCCGAAAGTCCACTCGCGAATTTCTCCTAATATTAAAGTCTTCTAAACGCCTCTTATCACAACCGTTTAAGCGCTGTGCCAGCATTATGGCGGCATTATAGTGCGTTTAAAAACTACCTTTATTTCTGCTCAGGACTGTAGATTGGGGCTCTGGAGTTTAAAGAATAAAAATATAATTTGGTTTGAAAAATACGCCCCTTCAGCCACTTCCAATATATCATTAATATTTTTGACCAAGTTAAAAATATTTTTTAAAAAGCCACCCTATTCTGATTCTTTATGATAAAACCACGTCAATTATCTTAATTGTAGCATTGTTTGGTTTGTATTAAATGATTATAACTGCTCTTCGTTAGACAATAATAGGCAAATTGTTTTCACCAAGGAAAAAATTAAACGTATTAAAATATTATAAAATTAGTTCCTGAAATATGTTAATGCCATATTAACGAACGGAAATTTTTGAGATCATTATGTTTTCTTTTTTTCTTACGTGTAAAAACTTTAATAAACTAAAAAAATTACGTGTTTCAATTGTTTTTAGTATGTTTTACAAAGATGGGGAAGAGACTTAAATAACCGTCCAGAAGAGGTTAAACGAAGTGTTAAAGGAAAAACTGAAGCTGCTATCAGGACACAAACCGGAGATTACATGAGACCATTATTAAGAGACTTGAAAGAAAAAGTATCAACGCATATATTTATTAATATTTTTTTCTTTCTATATAAAACCAAGGATCTAATTTTTACTTTTGTAGCTTTCGAAACAACAGCATTAAAATTAAAATTCTTGTACAAATCTTAGGCGACTTAAATAAAATTAGTGAATACTGATTAATAATCTAATCGTAGTAGTATCTTCATCTTAAAACAAGATAATAACCATTAAACTGGTTATTCCGTCATCAAAAATATAGGGTTTTATTAAAAAATACCTTTTTAAACATTGTGTGAAATGAAGTAACTATTTTTACGTTTAAATTAATTTATAAACATTTTAAATCATACTAGGCGTTTAAAACTTATTTGTTCAGAAAATAGCTGGTGATATTTTGGTTCATTTGATACATATCTGGAAATACGTGCTTCACGGAGAATATATTAAAGCTAACAATGCATACATGGAAATGGCAATCGGTATACACACATTAATTGTATTACGTTTTAAAAGCTTTCGTTTTATATGTTTTTTTTTTGCTTTAGTTTTATCATCACCAGACCTGTGCACGGTCTGGAAATGCCCCCCTGTGTTATTGGGGGATTTGCTCCCCTCCCCCGTTTTATTGCCCCCCCCCCTGCCAAAAAATGAAAAAGTGCCCTAAAATTATGACGCCATTTTTGACCTATGATGACGCCATCATCGCAAATTTTTTGCAGCTTTTAGCCTATTTCAATGTATTTTAAGCCATTTAGACCTATTATTTTCGCTTTTTTGTCCTTTTTTCCCTTTTCCCTTCTTTTTTCTCTTTTTTCTCCTTTTTTTTTCTTTCCCCCCTGCTTGCCTCCCGTTTTATTGCCCCCCACCCCGTTTCAAAAAAGTTGCCCCCCGTTTTGTAATTGCCCCCCCCCCCCATAAAACCCAGGGGGGCAGTGCACAGGTCTGCATCACCGTGTTTGATTTTTAAATGGGTTTGTCATATTTATTTACCTGACCTCGGACCTGCTTTAACTTTTTGGAATATTTACCCCGGGGTAAAAGCGAAAATCCAACTAGCATGCCCTTAGGGTAATCTCAAAAAGTGTCCAGGGTTACGATTTTGAGATGAATCAAACTAGAGGGGGGGCTAAAAAAGGGGTATTTTAAAATCGTTGAAAATACTTAATAATTAAAATGCTTTCAATTGGTAAGAAAGGGAATGAAAAATATATAATTAACTTCTGAACAAACATAATAATTTCATCATAGGTTAGCAAGGGGATGAAGTTTAGGGCACAGGTCAGCTTTTGGAGTTTTTTTTTTTGGGGTATACCTCAAAATTAAAGGGAGGGGGATTTCCAAAATTTTTCGGGATATAACATAACCATATTGTTTTAAAATGCCATATTTTTAGTACTGAGACGTGGGACCTCCAAAATTTTAGAAGGAGGAAGTGTCAGCGGTTTTAAGATTTTAAGGGGATTAACGTATAACCCTTCCCTCTGCTCACCTATGATTTTAGGTGAAATTCATTCTCCAATCTCATAATTTCGGACCCCCTCCCTAGAAAAAAATTTAGGCCTCTCTACACCACCAAATTCCTTATCTATGACGATTTTTCGAAAAAAAGTTCTAGTTGTTAGAAACAGAGTCAAGGATTACGGGGTCGGCTAAAAGTAAGCATCTTCGAAGGGACAAGAGATGGTGAAGTCGTTTTCTTTTAGGAGAACGTATGAGGAGGTTAACCCACCGTAATTCCCCCCCCCCCTCTCCTTGGGAACGTATTTGCGCGATGTCAAAGAAAAGATTGCTTTCTTGAATGATAAAAAAATAAATATGTGTTATTAATAAAACTATGTAATATTATACCTTTAGGAAACGCGCCATGGCCTGTAGGAGTAACACGGTCGGGTATCCATCAGCGTCCAGGAAGCTCCAAGATCTACGTCAAAAATGTGGCCCACGTTCTAAACGATGAAACCCAGAGAAAATACATTCAGGTATTCATCTAATTTTAATTCGCAATTTAGTTTTAAGATGGAACGATACAGTTAGGATACCCTGTCGGTTTTTGTGTGTAACTCGTGTGGAACGTGACGGACGGAAGCAAACTATATGTTGGAAGAAAGGGTATTTTTTTCCGGTCGGTTCGGTATCCTTAACATTTTTGGTGAAATATTCCACGCCGAGATATGCTTCGTTGAAAAAGGCATTTTAAAACCATTTTTCCCAATTTAACAGAACCAGAGTTAATATTACCTAATAAAAATTTAACTCAAGTTAGAAACACCAAATGTACACGCCCACAAAAATTTTCTGTGACATCCCTGCTATTGAAGTTTTTTAATTTCGTTTTATTGCTATAATTGTTGAAATAAAAAATAAAAAGAAGTGATAGTAGAGATTTCGTTAAAAACTGGCTTAAAATTATGGTACAACTGTTGTGTTAAAAATTGGGAACAAACTAATTCCTATCAAATGACTAAACTTTTATTTATATTTTTTTATTTGACGTCGGAAAACTACATTTTGAAACGTTGGTTTAAAACTAGCTTTTAAGAAAGAAGCTCAGACGGAGCAGTAGCCGAGTAGTTAGAGCGTCGGACTCGGAATCCCGGATCTCTAGGTTCAAGCCCCCCTAGGCAATAGTTTTTACCTCAGAAACATGTTTTGTTTTTTTTTTAACTTTTTAAGTGTTCATTATTCAATACTGTATTCAATTCAACCCCAAGTACGTGTTTTGAGGTAAAACCGTAATATAGTCAGAATGCCCCAAAGCGGATCGCAACACTCCTAGTGCCCCCCAGGGGGGTCGAATTGAGAAACGGAGGTAGGATTCGTCATCAGGACTTCCGAAAACCCCCGAGTACATGTTTAGGGGAAAATTCGTGAAATTTTTGCACCTGTATCGTTCTACCTTAAATTATTATAAAACCTCATTGAGCTTCTTGAATTTTTTGATTGATCTTTGTAACCAGCCAAAATCTACACTACACAATTAAACTTTGCCTTCTTAACATCCTCTTTCCATTTTTTATATTTGTTTAAAGGTCATATACTCCCAGAATAGTGTTTAAATGCTTGTATGCGAACTGGTGCAGAGTTGTGTGAGTTTGTGTTTTGCAAGAAGGAAGTTTGTACTGCTGTGTATGTTTAAGTTTGTGTCTGTAGTGCCTTGTTGCGACTTTGAGAGCTGTCGTGTATTATTTGGATTTTGTTTATTTGTGTAGTTGATGTTGTGGGCCCATATTGTGCTGGCGTTCTAGATCATTGTCTTGTGTCTATTGTCTTGTGTTTGTGGTAGGTATGTGTTTACTTTGATTTAGTACACGCAGTGGGAGGGGGTTGGTAGGTTATACCCCCAAAAATACCGATTACTGCCGACACCCGCAGTGGCTGTTAGTACGTTAAAAAATTTGTGTTTAGCGTGTCTATTCTGTGTGTTTCCGACATGTGTGTTGAGTGTGAGCTTGGTCAAACCGAAAATGAACCCCTGCTTTTCTCTATTTTTTGGAGTTTTTCTCTTCAACACTGATACAGAAAACACGCTTTACCCCATGTTTTGAGATGCATAAAATTTCACACTTTCGTTATTGAATCGAATTTTTAAGGCGCTAAACTTTAATAAACTATACTTAGTCTAAAATTAATTCGTACACTAAAAATAAATTAAAAATATTTTTTAGGGAATGAAGCGTCTGCTTTCAAGGTATCAAATTTATTTTCCAACCGACCCTAGTAAATCGGTGGACTTTGTAAGCAGTAAGGAACAATAATAATCGAAACAGATTTCCTGAAAACTGCTCGCTACAGAAAATATCTTAATTAAACTGGATTGATTGCTTTGCTGCAAAGAAATATTTCACAGTTTATGGTCAACGTCAAATTATAATAATTTTTTCATTTTTTACTGTTGTAGCTGTAAAATATAGTGAAACAGACACGGTGAACTAAAAGTAGTGTATACTTCTTTTCTCACCAAAATGGACTTGACTTATTTTTCTGTAAGAGCCGATTCCTACAGATTGTTTTTTTTACAGTTCTACATAACTTTAAAGAATTTTTTTTTAATATCTGTCTAAACATTCAGTAGCTTATCAGTTACATTGCATATGCTTAAGCAAAAAATGTGTAGGCAGGTACTACGGTAGTTTCCGTTTAGATTATTAGACCTAGTAATGCGCTGTATAGTCTGCGGTGAACACGTTCGCGGAAGCTGGGGGAGTGGTTACCCGGGATAAACGTGTTTGGAAGAAAATTTACTACAAAAATACCTTGTAGGCAAGGGCGTAGCCAGGGCCAGGGGGCTTATGGGGGTTGTACCCCCCTTTTGGGCTGGCTGAGGTAAAAATTTGGGGGTCCTATAAGAACAAATTTTAAAAATTTTTCTCGCGCTTCGCTCCGTTTAGCGCTCGACACTTATATACCTTTTTACAACTTTTAAGTGGTTTTTAATTAATTTCAAAGACAATTTTTGAAAATTTTTTCGTGCTGTTGCGCGATTTTTAATGTTATGCCTTTTTAAACCTAAAATTTTTCAAGTTTAACTTTAAAAAACAATGCAAATAACAACAAAAAGAATCACCTAGCGCGATGCGCAAAAAAATTTTACCCTTTTTAATGTTTTTTTTTTAGTATTTTGAAAATTTGGAGTACAATCCCTTACAACACCCCTTTTCGAAAAATTTGTATGGAGTACAACCCCCTTTTCCGAAATCCTGGCTACGTCCTTGCTTGTAGGTACATGAATTCTTCTCGAAGAAGGAGCGGTGGTGTCAGATTCTAAATTCAGGGAAGCTCAGTAGTAAAAAATTTGGAAATTTAACGTTAAGGGGCGGTGGGTCCTAATTTTTTTCTAGTGCTCCCCTCGCCCAAATTCAGAGGCTATTGGGGGGATAGGACGCTACCTGCCTTATAGGTAGGCGATTTCCCGGATTTTAGTAGTATAACCGTGCCTAAATTTGGGAGAAACCCATCAATGCCTATTGTCACCTTTCTGTATACTTAATTCTTAATGTTTATTTTACAGTTACATAGCTAGCAACCTGTTTTTACTATGTTTACAATAAATATAATATACTTTTTTTAATATAAAAAAATATTTATTTACACAAATCACTTTTACGAGTGCTCAATTGCTCACAAATTTTAACCCAACCATTTGATATTTATTTTGATGGATAAATTGGTAACAAAAATAATAAAAAAGTGGTGATGCGACGCAACCATTTTTGTTCGGGGTTCGTGGTGTTTTTCCATTGACATGTCATAGTTTAAACGCACATCGTGTGTTTAAGCGTTAAGGCTGGTTCATACTTATATAAAAACGTCCTTTGGACTTTGTCCAAAGGACGTTTTTACATGCGTTTATACACTGGTTTTGTCCTTTGGACTTTGTCCAAAGGACGTTTTTACATAAGTATGAACCAGCCTTTAATTTTTGTGCAATGTAAATAAACGTTTTATTATTTGGTGTGTAATTTCATCCAAAATCTAGATAATTCAAAGATGCGTAATTTAACAATTTTTAATACAAAATTAATACCACAGAATCAAACTTTTTAAGTTAACTTTCTGCTGTATTTTAGTATTTTGATTTAGGTTTTTCGTGAGTACTCAACAAATACTAAACTCACATTAATCAATTAAAAATCAAGCCACAAATTTGCAGTTAGTTTTAGCCTTTGCAAAAGATAAACATGGTAGAGAACCTTTTTTAAGTTTAGCTTCATTCCAATATGAATAGGACTATTTTTAAAACTTTTAAATTCATCACTCTTTATTGTTAACCTTGTTTGCAACTGAAATGTGTTTACAAATTTTCGGTCACAAAACTACGTTTTAGGACTAAAATATTTTATTTAAATTTAAAAATATTGGTTTATGATTTGAAATAAAACGTTGATTATAAAACAAACATGGACGAAATTAAAAAAGCCACACTGTAGTCAGTTTTTTTTAAACATATGTAGTACTATTCATTTCTTTGGCTAATTAAGCTAGCTTATGTGACGGTCCCGCGACATGATGGTCATAACGACAGTACATAATGCGTCTCCTACAACTAAACAATGTTGCGTTTTCAATAAAAAAATGTGCGTTTTTCTACCAAACACGTATTGTCATCAATTTTTAACGTAGAGCTTCTGAATTTTGTTTTAAAAATAAACATGTAATATAAATATACTTTTTAACAACACTTTACTTGGCACTGAAAAAAATACATTCTGCATAATAACTTTGGAATATCTTTGGAAGCGTTTTTAAATTCATAACAAATCAACTTTGTTTTCCCTACACCTAAGCAAAACCTTAAAATCAAGCTAAAAAAACCTTTAAAAATCTAAAAAATTTTAACAATGCCAAGAAATACTACTCACACCCTGGCATTTTAAGAGCTCTAAAATGTCATATGGTATTCGTTATCACGTGATCACGTTTTGCTCCATGGGATAGGTTGTTGGAGGAGCTAAATATTCCCACCGTTTAGACGTCCCGCCCTAACAAACTCATGAAACACATCTTCTTCATGGACGCCCATTCTTTGATAGGCTGCGCTCCTGGAGCGTTGTTCTGTAAAAGTGACCTGAGCAATCGTCACTTTCGCGCTCTCCTTTTCCTCCTTCAAAAGAAAGGGAGTGCGCTCTTACAAGAGCAGACGCCTCATTTACGCCGCCTTTGCCAGTCAACCAGATATGGGGCAAAAAATGACGCCCTTCACCCATTACTAACAAACAAACATGATCTAATTACTTATATAAAATTATTTTATCTAATATTGTATATTTTGTGATAATATATTCTGTTTTTTTGACTTATATAATGATTTATCTAATCGTTTAAGTTTGTTCTTAAATTATTACTGTTTGGTTTGATTCATTCACTACATATTGACTGGCAAAGGCGGCATAAATGAGGCGTCTGCTCTTCCGCAAGCCCACTCCCTTTCTTCCGCGCTAAGAAAATGAGAGCGCAAAAGTGACTATTTCTGACGTCACTTTCACAAAATGATGCTCCACGAGTGCAGCCAATCAGCGCGAGGAATGAGCGTCCATGAAAAATATGTCCTTGTTTTTTATAACCCGCTCTGCATTCATTGGTTGTCAAAAATTCAAATTCTGAATCCTTACTGGCTGACTTTTTGAGACCTTCTAACACTAGCTCAACTAAACAGCTTCTGGAGGTACCTGGTTGGCAATTTTGCTTCTACTGCTCCAAGTCATCATGTTCCCAACCGCATATGCCTAGCTCCTCCTCCCAAAACAGTCAAATATCAACAAAACCGCACAATTTGTGCAGGAACTTTCAAATGAACATGCCCAAAACAATGTGGCTATTAGCCAAATTAGAGCTTCACTAAACCACAACATTCCACTTCCCATGGACAAGCTAAACAACTTGGCTTTAACAGTGCAATCCACCCAAGTTGAGTATGTTGCTCCAACTGGGATTTACGCGGATGCGGCAAAGAAAGGCCTACCGCAAAGTAAAACTCCGGTCTACTATCAGTTAAAAGAAATACTCGCAGAGCAACAAATGAAAACACAAGTTGTGTTCTCAAACTTTCAAGAAGATAAGCGGGAAAAACCGTTGAATCTTTTTAACAACCTTAAGTTGATATTCTACAATCTCGGTTTGGACGACATCTGGCCACACATTGCAGGAGCAGAACGTTTGGCCAAGCAGCGCCCCGCCCACTTTAACCATTTGGTAAAACTTTTTTATCTTAAACCATGACAGGCAAGGCGCGTTGCACGCTTGACATCTTCTTCGGCGTTGGGACAAGCTGGCAGGCGATCCAGAAATAAATCTTTATTCCCTAAAACTTTGGGCGTTGATGCCATTGGATGAACAGAAAAAATCGGACGAGTTTAAAAAACTTTGAAAGGAAGCATATAAAATGAACCGCAACTTGCGCGAAGAAGGAAATGTCAATGCTATTTTTTCCGTTAGACAGAAAAAAGGAAAAATTGTAGTTGTAAAATTTGTAAAAAATGAGAAAACAGCCAAGTGGCATAGGGAAAAGAGCTGAACAATTAATCCTAGCGGGAAGGAACGCACTTAGTTCTTTTGAAAAAAAAAAGTTTTTTTTGAATAATTATCTAAATTGCATTTATATAAATGCTCGCAGTTTAAATAATGCTAAAAAACAAAACCAATTAAATCACTTATTAAGTTCTAAAAAATTTTCCATTCTAAATTTTATGGAAACTCGGCTAAATAATGAAACTACTGATGGTATGATAAATTTAAATGGATCTTATAACGTCTATTGCAAAGACAGGTTAAGTGACATGGGGGCGAAGTTGCGATTTTAACAAGAAATAAGTTTAAAACTTGTGAAATTCTATTGGCGGAAAAATTTAGTAATTTAGAAATAGTAAGGTAACTGACTTAATTTCGGCCACGCCTTAATTTAGGCCACCAATTTAGGGTTTTAGAAAAATGGCTTATTTTTAAAACACAAATAAACTAGCACAAAAGTAACTGGATGAATGTTGAATAAAGTGTTTTTGCAAAAGTTTTTTATTTTTGTTATTCTGCATTATCAACATTTTCATACAAAAAGTAATTTTTTTTGTAAATTTCAGGGTTTTTGATTTATGTTTAAACTGCATCAAATATAGAACGAAGCACTATATAACCTTAAAATAACTTCTATTTAAGGCTCAAAATTGTTAATTTTCATGTTTTGATATTTTCTTCAAAATCACTGCAATTTGTTTAACTAAATGCGCATTTTAAGATTCCGTTAATTTTGGCCACCTTAAAATTCACGTAAAAGAACCTGTTTAACACGATTTGCCCCATCATTTGTACAGGTGCGGTTACATAACACATAATTTACTAGGTTATATTAAATTATGAATAGCCCGGAAGGGAATTTCTCAAAAAAAATATAGAAACACGTTAAAAAAGTCAGGTTATTATCTTGGCGGAGGAATGATTCATATAATAAATATCAATGTCAATGGGGTTTCCCCACCTAACACACCACTTACCACGATATAAAGTACCAATGCTTCAAAAAGTTGTGAAAGTAAATTAAAACACAGTAAAAATGTCAGGTTATTTCCTTTGGCGGAAGGATGCATTCATAAGAATTACGTAGTAAACATCTGCGAGCTGGAGTAATACAACCCCCAATTGGCTAGGTTTGAGCTATCAATAAACCGATATAGGGATTTCTCAATCATTATTGAAAGGCAGTAAAAAAACTCAGGTTATTTTCTTGGCGGAGGAATGCAGTCATGAAACATTAAGGATAGGCAAGGGTTGGTGTGGAGTTATACCCCTGCTCATAGGTGGGCAGGGGGGTTATACCCCCCAAAATTTCGGATTTTGCTGACACCCCCCCCCTAAATTTGGGGTACCCGGGACACCCCCTCCCCCAAAAATTTCGCCTTCTGAAGAAAATTCTTTAAGTGTTATAAAAGGACTAAAAAAATTTTCCGTGCTTCGCGCGGAGAGTTAATTGTTCATTGACAATTTATCTTAGTTTTTCGACTGCAAATCGATTATCCCGTTCAGTAGTTAAGGTATACAGTTTAATAAAACTACTATAAACACTATTATCCTTTAATTAACGTTTTAAACACATGTTTTAAATGTGTAGGTATAAGAAACCTTAAATTTTGTAATAAGTATCACCTGGAATTAAAATTTCAAGTGTATTTTAGCGCCTTAAATTAAAAATTTTCTCCCCCGGGGGGCATTCTGGACCCCCCTGAAAAGGGGCTCCGCCCCTTGACCCCGCTGGCCAGACGCCAGACCCCCCCCCCATATCTGGGGGGCTGCCGCCCCCCAGACCCCCCTTCAGGGTTAGTAGCGCCCCCCCCCCCCAAATGAAATCCTGGGCACGCCACTGCAAAAGGGGGGGTTTGAATAACCCCAAATTTTTCCCTTTGCCGACCTAAAAGAGGGGTCTAGACCCCCCTGGCTACGCCCATGTTTGTATATAATCTTTAATTAAATATAAGATTATGGATTAAAAAGTTTGTGATACTGGACTTTATAATCAAGACAATAATATTACTATTCTATTTTTACGCAATCAGGGAAGAGCGCGGAGCGCTCTTTCCTTTATATTAAACTAGCCTTGAAAAATGCTCTAAGAATAGAGCAGGAAAAAGGGGCGATTTTTCCCCGGGCGTATGTTTAGACAGAAAAGATGTAGACTAGTCTGAGATGGACATTATGTGGACTATAGGAAATTTGCATTTGGTTTGGCCAGCTGCTCACTAAATAAAAATTTCTACGATATGATAATGATTTGTTTATACATTGATCTAATCACACAGCACTGTTGCATTTTTTTTTAGTTTGATGAAATGTCAATTGAAAAAGTCATACTCACAGCAATCTTTGACAAGCGCGAAATCGCCACTTTTTCAATTAGAAGGTTATATTTGTATGTTAAGAAACAACTATAAATTTGAAAAAGTGGCGATTTCGCGCTTGTCAAAGATTGCTGTGAGTATGATTTTTTCAATTGACATTTCATCAAACTAAAAAAAAATGCAACAGTGCTGTGTGATTAGATCAATGTATAAACAAATCATTATCATATCGTAGAAATTTTTATTTAGTGAGCAGCTGGCCAAACCAAATGCAAATTTCCTATAGTCCACATAATGTCCATCTCAGGGGACTAGTCTACATATTTTATGTCTAAAAATACACCGGGAAATCGCCCCTTTTCCTGTACTCTATTCTTGAGAGCATTTTTCAAGGCTAGTCAACCACTTTTTTTAATTAAATTAAAAAATAGCCTAATAAACTATAGTTTTAGCTGCGCACTGACATATGTTTATAATCATTCCGTTGCCGAGATAAAATAAAGAAGAAGATGAATTTAAATTACAAAATTAACCCACCTTGTTTAATTATAGTTAGTGCGGTGCAGATGCGCTCCAGACAAAGTTTACCTACGTTCTCTAAATATAGTTGGCGCGATGCCGTGCGCAATATAATAATTATAATTTTTAAAGTAAAAATAATAATAATAATAATAAGATGATGAACATGAATAACAAAATTTACTCACGTTGTCTAAGTATAGTTGGCGCGGTGCCGTGGGTTAAATTGCAGTTGGCACCCCGCACCACCGATGATTAGCGGCGCGTGGCGCTCCCGCGCCACCGACGCTTATTATTATTTTTTAATAAATAAAACTTTGAATTAATTTTGTCATCAGTAATGCAAGAATTAAAAAAAGTACTCTGTTGTTTTTGCCGTTTTCCGCGCGGTTGAAGCAGATGGCGCTGGGAACTGGCGCCGTTTCTGCCACCAATTAAAACCGGTCTGCTATTTTTGTGCGGTTTTTATGAGGGGATGTTGGTTGTCTGCTCATCGAAATTCGGGAGGCTGGACACCTATGCATGGGGGATTGGGGGTCACACTCACGGGCGTAGCCAGGGGGGTCTCTAGACCCCCCCTTTTGGGTCGGCAAAGGGAAAAATTTGGGGTTAGACCCCCCTTTTGGGTCCCCAAGGATAAAAATTTGGGGGTTTACAATGACCATTTTTTAAAAATTTTCTCGCGCTTCGCTCCGCTCAGCGCTCGATTCATTATATAGTGTCCACTTCCAAATTTGTGTTACTTTGTTTTGTAATCTTGGTATGACCACGCTGTACCCACCCAATTCTTAATGTTTTAATTGGTCTCCACTTCCTAATTTGTGTTACTTTGTTTTGTAATCTTAATACCACCATGCTAGACTAGACCCCCCTTTAGATTGTTATATAGTGGTATTAAAAATTTAAAGGTTAGGAGAAGTAATTTTAAAAACATTTTCTCGCACTTAGCATTGCTCAGCTGTAATTCAATGTACTCGTTTTTATGTTTTTAGGTTCTTACTTTTAGGTTTTTAATGTTTTTGAAATCGAAAATTTTAAGATATCAAATTGTTTGTAAAAATTTTTTTCTTTGTTTTATAGACTTATTTTTATTGAATAATAGGAAAATAATTAAGTATGTGACATAAACGGGTAATAAACACTCCGCGCGAAGCGCGGAAAATTTTTTTAGCCCTTTTGTAACGTTTAGAATTTGGACTCCCCCCGGATCCCCCCTTCGAAAATTTTGTTCAGGGTTGGACCCCCCTTTCCGAAATCCTTGCTACGACCATGGTCACACTACACCCCCCACTTTAGAAGTGGGGGAGGGAGAAAGGTTAACCCCTTCTCCCTAATTTCGGAAAAATGAAGACAAAAATGTCTTCAAAATCACCTCTAAACTATACCTCCAAACTTAAGTTTTGAGGTCAAAATGAGTGTTTCAAGCATTAAAAAGCTCAAAAATAAAACAAAAAAAGGACTTTTTGGCCTTCAAATATCGCCTTTTACCCATTTTTTTTTCAAATTAAAAAAATATGTAAGTCAATGCGCTCAAAAAGACGACATGGGTAAAATGCGTGTTTCGGGATTCAACCACCCCCCTCTCATCCCGTGTTTAACCCCCCACTTTGCCAACTAGGACCAACTTGCCCATGTATGCCGGAAACAGACACCCCACTCCTAAAATTTTGGGAGGTCCGAGTACTAAAAACGACAAAATAGAGTATTTCGAATTTTTTCAACCTGGATTGACAGTGACAACCCCCATAGATGAACACGGTCACCGAAGCTTTGGAGGGGGGTCTTCTTTTTGTACCCTGGGTAAATGGCATTTCAAAATCTAGGAGGGGGTCCTAGGGGAATCGGAACGGACCCCCTAGCTTTCTGGGGGGGTTTGACCCGAGGTGGAAAATTTTGAAACCTAGAGGAGAGTTAGGTGAGGTCTACTGTCTAAAGCAAAATACTTTTATTAAATCATTAAAGATTTAATAATTGTTTTTTATGAGATAATACTACATTTAATTGAATAAAAAGCGATATTCTGGTATAAAAAAGATACAAAACATGAATATGTGAAAAAAATTCACGTTTTAGAAGAAAATTTAGCAGGTATAAAATAGTATATATTTAAAATTTTCTTGAGTGGGGAAGGGGAGGGAATTTAAATTCTAGAGAGGGTTCAGGGGTAAAAAATTTAAAAATTTGGGGGTTGGGAAGAAGAAGGAGGCCCTGGATTTTTTTACTAGGGAAGGGGGGGGGCAAAGTTTCGACGATAGTGGGATGGACCATTGACATGAACAAACCCCCCTCCCTTTCCTTGTTCATCTATGTATACAACACGATTTTTTAGTAAAAAAACAGTAAATATCTTATCACAACTTTTATAAGGAAACTAATATCATAATAGCCTAGCTTTGTTGGGCAAAATGTAAAAGATGGACGCAGCCTAAACTTTTCTTTCCTTGGGGGGAGGGCTGAAAAAATTTAGAGGCTGAATAAATTAGTGAATTCTACCCCGCCCGTTACTTTCTGTCGGTACGACCGTCTGGCACTCACTGGTGCATTGGTGTAGCGATTTTTTTTTTAAAAAAAAGAAGAATATTTAAGAGGCCAACTTAATTTGTTCCGATCCGACGGAACATCACTAATTAAACCTTGAAGCTCAAGTATGTATGCACATGAATCTATAATACAATGCATCAAGTTTAATAAGTGAATTCAAATAGTATACAACTGTTTAAAAGAGCCCTTCGCGCGCAAAAACACAACACTTTTTAAGATACGAAATTTTGTTTCAGTGCCCACAGTGTAAGACACGTTGTTCTTTTTTTGTTTACAAAGTTAAATTCAAATCATAATCTAAATTTTAACTGAAAGAGTGAAATCAAACGCAATGCAAAAAAACTGATTGGGTAAAATTTTTGCGCATGTAAACATAATATATGTATCATAATATATGTATCATAAAACGTATCTTTTTAACGAGGAAACGTTAAAAAGTTTATTAAATAACAAGTAACCTACACTTCTTTAACGTATATTACTACAATACAACAACAACCAACTTAAAGTCCTACGTTGTAAACCAAAGCATGTTTGCGTTCATTCAGTGAAAACAATTAAGGAAGACTGGGTGGGGGGGGGGGGGTAAATCAAATTTTGAATTCTAGGAGGGGGTTCCAAGGGGGATCTGAACCCGCTTAGCTTTTTAGGGGGGTCGACCCGGAATGCAAAATTTTTAAATATAGAGGGGGGTCAGGTGGGGTACAGTGTTTCTCCAAAGCAAAACTTTTAAACCATAATAACCAATAATTGTTCTTTTTATAGGACAAAACTACATTTAACTGAATAAAAAGCAATATTCTGGTGTAAAAACATGAATATGTGTTAAAAATTTACATTTTTGGAAGAAAATTTTGTATAAAAAAAGTACCCAAAATTTTACCGAGAAAAGAAGGGGGCGGATTTCAAATTCTAGAGGGGGTCAGGCAGGGGCGTAGCCAGGATTTCAAAAAGGGGGAAGGTTGTACTTCATAAAAAATTTTCAAAAAGGAGATTATACAAATTTTTTAAATATTTTAAAAAAGACAGAAGCAAAAAGGTAAAAGTTTTTTCACCTTCACACTAAGATGATTTTTTTTTTTATTATTTGCATTGTTTTTTTAAGTTAAACTAAAAAAGTATAGGTTTAAAAAAGATCTTATTAACTAAAAAAATCATACAACAGAACGAAAAAAAATACAAAAATTGTCTTTGAAATTCATTGAGAAACATCACTTAAAAGTTGTAAAAAGGTATATAAATGTAGAGCACTGAGCAACAAAAGAGAGAATTGCAAAAAAAAAAATTTTTAAAATTCTTCTCTTAGGACCCTTAAATTTTTACCTCCGCCAGCCCAAAAGGGGGCATAACGCCCCTTGCTACGCCCTTGGGGTCAGGGGTAAAAATTTGAGTAAATTTGGGAGGAGGAAGCCCCCTGGATTTTCGTCTAGGGGGGGGGGGGGTCCCCAAAATTTCGAGGCTAGGGGGAAAGTGGACCCCACCCTGCTCCTCCCCCTTTCTCATCTATGGCTGCGTCTTGCGTGTATATATTATATAACTTGCACTTACTTATATACTACCAGCCATTAGGCACCGAGAACTTAAATCTGCATCTTGTCTTTTTTACCGTCCCGCGCAAAAACTGCGTATTTAGCGGAGTAAATAGTCAGCACTTAACAAGAAAGAAAGACGCATCTCACGCCTAAATTCCAGTGTTCGTCTTCTTTTCGGCGACATTTCAGTATGTAAGTCAAATGCAATCTAGATATTTGTCCGGTTGACTTTTTATTGAGATACTCAATTCTTATATTTTAAAAGTATATATAAACATGTGTTTCAGAACAAAATTTATGTATTAGTTAGCTAGCCACTTAATATATAATTTGAATATTCTTGATTAAAGCACCAGCAGAACACTCAAAAAGGATGTGGTGATCCCCCCCCTCCTTTCTCACGTATGGCCCTTACATTTTTTGAATTTTGGGAGAGAAAAATTTTTTTCTTTAATATTGATATGATATAGAAACTTTCCTGATACCTTTCAAAAGTATGTTTACTAGTAAAAAAAACCAAATTTTTCCCGCTTCGCGAGTAGTATCTTTGTTCTTCGATGTTAAATCGTAGTTTCTAGTGTATTTTAGCGTTCTAGCGTTCTAGTGTATTTGTATTTTAAAATTTCTAGTGTATTTTAGCGCCTTAAATAAAATTTTTTTGCTCCCCGGACCCCCTTTACAAGGGGCTATGCCCCTGCCTTGACCCCGCTGGGGAGGGCTTTCCCCCTCCCTGAATCCCCATTCTAGGAATATGGGGGAGGCTGTCCCTCAAAAATCCAGAAACTGCCAACATCCACTAAAACCGCGGGAAACACCAAAATTTAGGAAGTCCTAGTAATAAACACGCTAAAATTAGGGTATTTGGGGGATATGCCGCACTCCTTTAAAATTTTTGATTTTACATCCAAATTTTGGGAAGTCGAGTATATATAAAATACACTTTCCAAATGCTAGATGCTGACATGCTTTTCACCCGTCTCTAATTCTTGGAAGGGGGTTTAACTTTACCCCCAATCTGGATTGGTACGGGGAGAAAAAGGAAAAGGGAGATAATTAAAAATTTGAAAAACCGAAGAAAAATGAATTAAAAATGACTTTTTAATAACTCTAAACATAAGTTTTAAGGTCAAAATGAGATTTTTTAAGCAAAAAAAGCAATAAAGGTGCCTTTTGACCTAAATATAGTGCTTTTTAAATATGAAATATGCTTTTTTAATACTTTAAAACGAAAAAACCAGTATGGGTAAAGATAAAACCACTCCAGAAAAAAAAAACAAATGAAATAAAATTCGTTCCTCGGACCGGATTTAACAACTCTTGCCTTGCCCTACTCCTGACTTAACTTGCCCATGTATGGATTTATGTTTAACCTGAAAAAAACATGGGCAAGTTGGCGCACCTTGGGTACGCCTCTTGTTTATCTATACTTTCAATATTTACAGCCGCTCTAAAATATTAAAGTTATGTTCCGTTCCTTTAATATTATGCTCCGACCTACCAAATAAAAGGAAATCAGCTTCGCCCCTTAATTTTATACTTTTTAAAACAAATTTAAAGCTTGTTTACCATTGAAATATTTGAGCTTAGGTTATGTTATCCACATTTCTAATACTAATAGACTATTTTTTTGCTTTAATACGTTTTAAATAACTTTGCTAATATTATTTAAGTTTTTATAACATTAAATTAATAAATGAAATCTTGACCTGGGTACGTCCCCGCTAATATTAAACTATGTTTATGTATAACTTATATATAACAGCGAGCAAAGTATAAAGCCTTTTATTACGTTTTATAATGTAGTATGGTAAACAGGTAAACTTGTTTTGATTTCAATTAATAAGCCAATGTTGTATTGTTGAACATCACACAATTTATGCTAATGGATTAAAATTGCAACTCATACATGATTTATAAAAAATAAACAGCGTTATTAGAGCCGTGTGTTTTTTTTTTTAAATTAGCGGATTCCAATTAGATTTTTGAAATAATTCGTAAATGGGGACGGGCATAATATACAGTTATCGAAATTCGTAGAAAACAAAAATTTGTCGAGGTATGAGAAAAATGTCGAGGCTCTGGCGCAGTGGCAGATCTCACGTCCTGCATACTGAAGGTCTTTGGATCGAGTCCCCGCTGAGACACACTGCATTGTGATAATATTCTTTGTTAATATTTATATGTAGTATTTGGTTGCGCAATTAGTGTTGAGTAACTTATCGGCCTTGCTGAGTATTCTGCTTTATGCGAAATAAATAAATAATTAAATGTCGTACGATGGGTGGAAGGACGCCACGGAGCATATGGGAATAAAGCAGTGTTCCTCCTTTTGTGGAATTAATTTCTTTTCCAAATCCAGTCAAACATTTAAAATATTTATAACGTTACAGTATACACTTTCTTTATAATTTTCTATATATTTCTCTCATCATTTCTATAACTTGAATTTTATTAATATAGTTCTAATTTAATCTGGAAAAAAAGGTTGTTTTTGTCGTCATTATAGAGTCAAGTGGTAATTATTTGTTTGTTTAACTCTTTATTAAATCAGCTATTATGTTTATTTTATTCAATTCCTTTTATTAATAAACTTTCCCCATCTTAAATTTTTTCTCTGAATCAAGTTACTACGATAATTTTGAATTGCAGGTTGTTAGTCATTTTGAAACCATTCTTTGATTGCCGCGTATGCGTATTTGAGTTTTCTTAAGGCAAAATGGTAAAAAAAATACGAAAAAATAGAAGAAGAAAACATGGCTCTTAAAGCAAGAATTTAGGAGCTAGAGTCAAAAAACAGTCCTGGATGAGCAAAAAATATAAAATTAACGATGGCGAGCAAAGAGTAGATAAGGCAATAGGGTGGGGTCAACCCCCCCTAGCCTCGAAATTTCGGGACCGCCCCCCTAGACGAAAATCTAGGGCCCCCCCCTCCCCCCAAATTCCCGAATTTTTTACCCCTGACCTGACCCCTCTAGATTTGAAATCTGACCCCCCCCCTCCCCTCTCGGGAAAATTTCAGGTACCTTTTTATACTAAATTTTCTTCCAAACACGTTAATTTTCATCACATATTCATGCTTTTACGCCCTTTTTATACATGAATATGGCTTTTTATTCAATAAAATGTAGTATTATCCTATAAAAAGAACAATTATTAAAGTTATTATGGTTTAAAACTGTTTTGCTTTGGACACCGGACCCCACCTGACCCCCCTCTAAATTTCAAAATTTCGAACCCTGGGTCGACCCACCCTAAAAAGCTAGGGGGGTTCGGACCCCCTCCTAGAATTCAAAATTTGATTTACCCCGGGTAACCACCCCCCCTAGCTTCCCCGTCCCCGACCGTGCTCACCTATGGTTGGAGGGGGGGTTATCATAGGTGAGAAAGGGGGGGGGGGCAGGGTGGGGGCCACCCCCCTAGCCTCAAAATTTTGGGCCCCCCCCCCCCTAGACAAAAATCGAGGGCCCCCCTTCCACCCAAATTTCCGAATTTTTTACCCCTGACCCCCCTCTAGATTTTGAAATCTGACCCCCCCTCCCCTCTCGGGAAAATTTTAGGTACCTTTTTTATACTAAATTTTCTTCCAAAAACGTGTATTTTCATCACATATTCATGCTTTTACACCCTTTTTATACATGAATATGGCTTTTTATTCAATAAAATGTAGTATTATCCTATAAAAAACAATTATTAAAGTTATTATGGTTTAAAACTGTTTTGCTTTGGACACCGGACCCCACCTGACCCCCTCTAGATTTCAAAATTTCGCATCCCGGGTCGACCCTGAAAAGCTAGGGGGGGTCCGGACCCCCCTCGAACCTTCTCCTAGAATTCAAAATGTGATTTACCCGGGTAACCGTCCCCCCTAGCTTCCGGGGCCGTGCTCACCTATGGGGGTTATACCCCAAAATTTTGGATTTTGTTGACACGCCCTAAATTTGGGGTAGTCGGGGACACGCCCCCCCCCAAATTCGCCTACAGAAAAAAATTTTTAAGCGTTAATTGACAATTTATTTAGTTTTTCGATTACAATCGATTTGTCCCGTTCAGTAGTTAAGGTATACAGTTTAATAAAACTACTATAAACTCTATATTATTCTTTAATTAACGTTTTAAACACATGTTTTAGTTGTGTAGGTATAAGAAACCTTAAATTTTGTAATAAGTATCATCTGAAATAAAATGGTAAGTGTATTTTAGCGCCTTAAATTCAAAATTTTCTCCCCAAGATTTTCTTCCCCCAGCCCTGACCCCCGGATCCCCCTGACAAGGGGCGCTGCCCCTTGACCCCTCTCGCCCCCCAGACCCCCATACCTGGGGGGTGCCCCCCCAGACCCCCCTTTAGGGTTAGTAGTGCGAGTGCCCCCAGACCGCCCCTCCCCCCGAAATGAAATCCTGGGCACGCCACTACAAAGGGGGTCTAACCCATACATGGGCACTCCCCCAAATTCTGAGAAAGTGGGGTTTAACCCCCCCCCACTCAGAAGTGGGGGGGGGGGAGAAAAGTTAACCAATTTTGGAAAAATGTAGAAAAAAAAATGTCTTTTAAATGACTTCTAACTGCCTCCAAACTTAAGTTTTGAGGTCAAAATGAATGTTTTAAGCAATAAAAAAACCCAACCAATAAAAAGGCTTTTTGACCTAAAATTAGTGTTTTTAACCTATTTTTCCTTCAAAATCGAAAAACGATATGGGTAAAATGCACCTCCAAGAAAAAAAACGATATGGGTATCTTCCGCCGTTTTCCTCTTAAATTCAACTCCTTGCCCCCTAATTTGGGGTTCAACCCCCCACTCCGGACCGAACTTGCCCATTGTATGGTCTAACCCCAAATTTCTTCCCCTTTACTGACCTAAAAGAGGGGTCAGACTCCCTCCTGGCTACGCCCATGTATGTATATAATCTTTTTTTTTTAATTAAATATAAGATTATAGATTAAAAAGTTTGCTATGAGTCTGACTTTATAATCAAGACAATAATATAACTATTCTATGATTACGTAATTATTAAAAAAAACTATGATTTCTAATCTAATTATACGAATATATAAACACATTATTATTAAAAGAATTAAAAAATAAAATTTATAACTTGCAATAATGTCTTATTTTAATTTTACACAGTTTTAAAGCATTTATAAAGTTGTTTTATCTTTTTTAATCCGTGTTTTAAGCCCATTTTAAGGAGGCGCGGAAATATTGGGTACACCACCCCTCAAAAATTGGGTCTTGCCGGACACCCCCCCCCTGAAAATTTGACACCCCTCTCCTCACCCCCCCCCCTCGAAAATCCGAGAGGCTGCTCACGTATGGTCTTGTCAGAACCTTTGTCAAAAATTTTTTATGAATCTTTTAATTCTGGGGTTTGACCAGAAGATTGGAAAACTACCTTTGTCATTTTCGGATTTACAAAAAACCAACTATAGACCAGTGTCATTAACGTCTTTTGTCTGCAAAACTATGGAAAACCTTGTTGAGCTTTTAACTTTTTTTTGCAAACTTTTTATCAAGGTATCAACACGCTTTTAAAGGTAAAAGTTTGACTGTAACACAACTTCTAGAAACTCTAGATTGGACTTTTTTCTTAAAAAACAAACAGT
>JASAMX010022433.1:0-24534 GCA_030248175.1 Microlaimidae sp. YZB2_3
TTTATATTTAAACCTTTATGATATATTGTTTTAAACTTAGTTTTACCGTAAAATAAAACATTATGTAAGTCGAGTCAAATTAAAAATTAGTAACATATTACAGAATTGCGAACCGATCAGTGTCGCTTTTTTGGTTCTAGGTAAATAATTTCGCGAATAACATTTCATAAATATTTCCTCAATATTAAATCTGCTGGAAGATGATTCCCACGGAAACAATTTCCGCGATGTAATTTTTTTTATATCACTAAAACTAAAAAACCACGCGCAACATTCTATTTTGTTTTTTCTCTGTGTCATTTTTTTAGCAAAAGCAATCTTTTTTATGTTTTTAGCAATAATTTTAACTAAATATTTCTTTTTTTTCTCCTAAAATGTTTTTTATATTTGTTATGTTTTAAGGTTTTTCTAAAATATATAACATTTTTGGTCATACAAAAACACTATTTATTCTTTTGTGCATAAGAACTTGTGTTTTCAATTTTGAAAAATATTTTTATATTACTGTTACATTGGTTTTTTTTAAGGTTTTATAAAATTAAAATTTATTTATCGCTCTTTAAAATTGCCCTTTATATTGTTACAAATAAGATTTGGCGCCAAAACGGTGTGTACGCAATAATGCTAACAGCAACTTTGAGATTACGACATAGATTAACCCGTTTCCATGATTGTCTTTTCCTCCATTACCATGGTGAAACCTTCGTCCCACGGCGATGATAATGTCTGGAGTACTTATTAAAAATTGTATGTAACAAAATACTTAAGATAAAAACTAAAAATACAACTTTCTAATTAATTATTGTAATAAAAACAGCTGCAAATTACATAAATAAAAGTAAAAAAAAACTTAAAAAAAGCCAAGTGAAGTTTAATTTTAAACATATGGCTAAAACGATTGAAAAGTTTGTGTTTCGCGATAAATGGGCTCTGGGTTTGTAAATAAGAATTAAAAAAATTACGATTCTATCTTAAGTATATTTCAAACGACTGAATTTCCAGTAATAACGCAGATTTAGGATTCTACTGAAGTTAGAAAAACATATATTTTTTGCTTTTTTTCTCAAAGATTCTGTGGTTGAATTATATCTGGCTGACGCTGAAAACATTAAAATTGTGCGGTAATGACTTTTTTTAAAAAAAAAACAAATAAAAACGCAGAATTTTTTTAATTTCACCTTTTCACAAAATATACAAAAATTAAACAACTTTAGCCATTAAAAAATTTGCATTTATGTTCAAAATTAGGTAATTTGATAAATAATTATTAATATACAGTTTTTAATATTTGTTATTAATCCGCTTTAGTGAAAAATTTTGAATGTTTTTGTTGTTAAATAGTCGATTCAATTGACACATCGTAGTTAAACCGCTCATCTTTTCATTTAACATGTAAATATATCCGGCATCCAGCGCGGTAATTATTATAAAACCGCACATCACCCTAGAATTACAGTAAATATCGTGCTGGGTGCCGGATATACTTACATGATGAGCGGTTTAACTACGATGCATCAATACTGCAAATATCGCAGTCGATTCAATACTGCAAATAGCGCGTTCAGCTAGATTTTATTTGCTTATAATTGTATAACCCGCTGTTTTACTCGCGTTTTTAACTCAGGAAAGTTATTTTACTTAAACAAAAAAATTGAACAAACGAAAGAAAACAAAGCAAAAAACGAGTAAATAATTGATAGTTATTTTTTTACAATAGATTAATTTTTGACAACTGTTTATGTTAAAAATACAAGAAAATCTTCTAAAAAACGACTTATAATATTTTGGTTCTATATTTATAGTATATATTATACCCTTGCGTAGGCGAAAATGTTATTTTGTGTGTTAATTAAAAATCATGACAAAATTTTAGATTGAAAAATCTTCAAAAACATTTGCCTTGAATAAAGGTAATCAAAAATCCGAAACATGAACGTGCATGTTTTATTATTAATAAAATCAAACCTATTGTCGATGCAGTTTCGTATTTGCTTTAAAGGGTCTACTTTAAAACATTTTATTAATATTTGCAAAGGTGGATAATACGATAATCCGGTACAAAGGTGTGACACTCGTGTTTAACAAACGCGGCCATGCGAAAGACAACCAGCGGACGGACGAGTGTCATCGTGACAGACGGGTGTCATCGTGACGGACGGGTGTCATCGTGACGGACGGGTGTCATCGTGACGGACGGGTGTCACGATAAATGCTTTGAAAACCATGTTTCTAAACATATTTTGTCTTGCTGGCCGATTTTCAAAAACTTTTACAATTTAATACCGTACCTTTTATTAAAACTCGAATAAGCGACAAAAAACAGATGCTGCGTGAAAACCAGAATAAATAACACAAATATATTATTATGCTAGTATAAAATCACATTTATACAAATTCAAATAATTTAAATAAGGGCAAATTTAACCTTTTTTAATATAAAAAAACCGCGAAAACAAATTAAGAAATTACATTTGTATTAATTTTGTCATAAAATAAATTAAAAAATATGAAAAATATCCCCACAATTAATTAAAAGGACTATTTGTTTAAAAAATAACCAGGAACAAAAAATTTTCAGTTTAGTTTAAGAATGATACGTAAAAGGATATGACATGCAAATATGCACAATTGTAGTTTTTTCAAAATAAGTATAGGTTATTTTTATTTGGTTTTTTTTTCATGTAAAAAGATGAATAAGTGGAATTAAACATAAATGTTTATGTTAGAAATATGCCTAGGCGAGAAAAAACACGACTACTCAGGGGTTTGAACTTAGGACCCTCAAATGCGTATCCAAAGACCATCCACTGCGCTACCGTAATTATGATTGTTTGCAACCACCTATGTTTTCAGGCAATATTTTTACTTTTCTTTGATGTTTTAGAGAATTTTTAAAAATAATGTAAACTGAACTTTTTTAGACAAAGTCCAAAGGACAAAATCCAAAGGAAAAAGTCCAAAGGACAAAAGTATGAATACGTTGTCCTTTGGATTTTGTCCTTTGGACTTTGTCCAAAGGACAAAAGTCATAAGTATGAACCAGCCCTAAGTGTAGAAAAAACCCATTAAAAAACCTTAAAAGTTTCAAAAAAAGCAAATTATTCTGTCAAACTACAAGTGTAGAAAAAACCCATTAAAAAACCTTAAAAGTTTCAAAAAAAGCAAATTATTCTGTCAAACTACATTTCTTTAAAACTAAGTGACTTATGTTCTCACTGTAAAGTATATTCTTTTTATTTATGCACTAAATGTATATTACTTTCTTGAGAACGCTGAGCTAAGTGTTTGGAAGCCAGCCAAGAAGATTAAATAAATATCTTTAGAAACATGGTTTTCAAACTATTTATCGTGAAACCCGTCCGTCACGATGACACCCGTCCGTCACGATGACACCCGTCCGTCACGATGACACCCGTCCGTCACGATGACACCCGTCCGTCACGATGACACTCGTCCGTCACGATGACACCCGTCCGTCACGATGACACCCGTCCGTCCGCTGGTTGTCTTTCGCATGGCCGCGTTTGTTAAACACGAGCGTCACACCTTTGTCCCGAATCACCGTATTATCCACCTTTGATATTTGTAATTAACGCTAAAAAGATAGCGGCAAAACTTCATGTAAGCAAGTTATATCTTCGCCAATGGGCCAAAAACGATGTGGAAAAATTGGAACCTTTTTTCCAACGTACCGCGTATTGATTTGTTCACGAGTCCAAAGGGCGAGTCCGATCGGAAAGATAAATAATGTTTCATTATCAGATTCATCAATTATAATTATACTTATTTTATGCTGGAATTAATAATTATATTATACTTTAGCCTTTCATATGTATTTTTTTAAATTGTTTTTTCTAAAAAAAAAATTTGGGCTCATTTCATGTCAGTTTTTATCCCGCCTCTTTTTAATAAATCATGCACACACAATCTCCGCAAAATCTTTCACCAAAAAGGATTAATCTTTTACTACAAAGGAATAATCCTATCGTGTCACAAATTTATGATCTCTGCAATAAATTTTTGTTTAATTCAAATTTTTCTTATTGTTTTTTAAAATAAACCGTTTCACCAGCACCGACATAATTTAATAATAAATCTTTCACCTGTTTATCTTCTTTGAAATTTTTTTGGTAGGATCGACCCTCTATTTCCTTTAAATTAAATACTCCGACCAAGCATTGTTAAATGCTAAATCTTTAATTTTAGCCATTTTTCCTTTGAAAATTTTCAGGTGTAAAAACGTCTCTAAAACGCGGAAAAGAAAAGGAAAGCGCCAGTGCAGATAAATGTTAAATAACCACGGCTGTACTCATCCGCCCGCCTGTCATGCCGACATTATACACTGAGACGCGGTATACACTCCGCGTCTGAGCCGCGATATCAATCGCAAAGGATTAAAAATAAAATGATAAATTTGTAGTTGGTATCTAACACAATAATGATTTGCTGGAAAAATGATTAACTGTTTAGCATTTAGAAAAAAAGAAGTAATATGAGCATGAAAAATATAAACAAGTGTCTAACGTCAGTTCATATCTTGAAAAAAAACGGGATAAATTTAACACGTTATTTTTAATTTTTTTTTTAGAAATATAAAACAAAGCTTCCAAAACATAAACGTTCTTTATTGAAGAAATAATATTTTTCGTTGAATCAAAATCACAAGCTTGTATAACTATGAAACTTCTTTTTTGTTTCAAATTGAGCTGTGGTTAGTAGGCTATACGAAAAGTTAATTTTTTAGTGAAGCAAAATTTAATACTGATTAAAACTGAAATGCTATTTTAATAATGTTTTTAATCTAATTGAAAGATTAAATCATTGAAAACTTGTAAATTTGGTTTTTAGAATTATATTTACTTTTTACTAAACTTTGGGGACTTTTTATGATATAAAAAATTTATCAAATCATAGCTAATATAACTCAAAAAGCTTGACAATTTTGTCGCTTTTTTTTCAGAAACTTCAATACGTTTGAAAAAACAAAAACATGTTGAAAGAAAAGATACGGAAAAAGATACATTTATAACTAAATATTTTGTCAAATTTAAAAAAAAAACTAATTGACTTTTTGGTCCAAAAAAACGCTGCAACAGAAATTTTACCTGCGTACAATATTTTTGACCACAAAATTTTGAGTATATAAATACGAGAACATATAGGCTTCCGAGTGTCATATGCTTTGTATACTGCACTTTATTTACCAAAGTTTTTGGTGCGCCTTTCATAAATAAAGGTTCAGAGTACTTGCAAAATGAGCTAAAATTTAGTAAATTTTTGTGGGGACGTGAAAAGACGAATTTAAATTAATCTTTTTGATCTGTAGAATTCTTTTTTTTTTGTAAAAATAAAAATAGATAAATTTATTCCTGATGTGTTTTTATTTTGTTTAATTTATTTAAATTTTCGATTTGACTGACGATTATAATTTGTAAATATTTATATAAAAGTTTGATATTTATTTTGAACCATTTTGTTTACCAGTAAAATCACCATATATCGGTCCCAAATGCAAAATGGTGATTTTAAAACTGTGAAAAATTGCTTTGTGTGGCCATTAATGTTGACAGTTTGTTTTTAATAATTGTGGCGTCGTATCGAAAACAAATTAAAAATGGAAAATAAATTCATTTTTTGTCTGTTCTATATTTAACGGTTTATATTTTCGGAGAAGTCTGAAAAAGTTTTTTGTAAAAACATTTAATATTGTTTTGTCTGTCAATTTATTTGGGTAAATATTTCGATTTTAGCAAGTTGACATTAATTAGTTTTGCTCAGATGTTACGTATTACATTGAATATAAATCCATAAAAAGTATCTTCACAACAAGACATTACACTATATACTTTCACCATATATTAATAACCATATTCTACCAGTTTATAACTTAAATTTTTTTGTATATATATATATAGTGATGTGTAGTTTTCAAAAAGTATATTCAAAATATTCAAAACCGCATGCAAATCGTCATAAAAAATTAACTCTTACAATCGTGGTTCAATTTTCAGGAAATACTCAAAAAGCTCTATCTCGCTTTTTTTACATACCAATTGGCGTTTCTTATCTCTTAGTAATAAAAAAATTTGCTTTTTTGAGGCCCAAATCTTATATTGGCGTTATATGTTTATTTTATAATTTTATATTACCCAAATTTTATATAGCCAAGATTTACTTTTTTTCCACCTTAACGTCCGAAGTAATGGTGTTACTGATGCGCATCTATTTTTTAAAGTCTTTACTGAGAGCCAATAATCTAAAGGCTGTTTCATACTTATGACAAAACGTCCTTTGGACAAAGTCCAAAGGGCAAACACAGCGTAAAAACGTTCTTTAAACCTTGTTTTTTGGACAAAGTCCAAAGGAAAAGTTCAAAGGACAAAATCCAAAGGACAACGTGTTCATACTTTTTTGAACTTTTCCCTTTGGATTTTGTCTTTTTGACTTTGTCCAAAGGACAAATTCTAAGTAGCATTCGTATTTCGTCCAAAGGAAAAAGTCCAAAGGACGTTTTGGCTTTTCTAAAATTGTCCAAATCCAAAGGACGTTTTGTCATAAGTATGAACCAGCCTTAAGCTACACATTGCTATAATTATCATATTAATTTGTTGTACCATTTTTGAGACATAACCTTTTAAAATTCAAATTTTTTGCCAGTTTCAATTATTTTTTTGACTTCAATTTCATTAGTATTGTATAAGATAGATTTCTAATTTTTCGACATTTTGAGGTCTTTAACACTGTAAAATTTTTTTTTTGAATAAGAAGGGTTTATATACTGATGTGTTTAACAAATAATACCATAATTTGAGTTTTTGCAGATTTCTAAGGATTGATTTTAAATAAAACAAGTTTTTTCCAGGCTTTTTCTTCAATATAGTGAAAATATGTTTTTATTTTTTTACGTTTAAGGCTGGTTCATACTTGTGTAAAAACGTCCTTTGGACAAAGTCCAAAGGACGTTTTTACATACGTTTATACGCTGTATTTGTCCTTTGGACTTTGTCCAAAGGACGTTTTTACATAAGTATGAACCAGCCTTTAGAACCAACAGCGTGTTTCTTCGTCAGAAAATTTTAACGTAAGTGGGTAAAAACATCTATGTTTTTATCAACTTAAATTAAAACTTTCTGACAAAGAAACTCACTGTTATTTCAAAACGTAAAAATTAATATTTAACAATACTGATAATAAAGCCTAGAAAAAAACTTGTCTTAAATAATACCATATATTAATATTCAGAAAAATTTTTTAACATGGTGTAATCGTTTGTTTTAAACATAACAATTAAAGTCGTTGTTAAGTTCAGCATAATATTTTTTTTTTCAGAAAAAAAAAAACGCAAAAAAGTTCAATCATAAAGTTTACAAATATTATCATCACTTAAGGATTTTTCGCGTAGTGAAACTTTATAACTTATTTATTTTTTATACGATTCCATATATTTAATTAAAATCCTAAAAATGACGTTTCGATAATTGAAAAATTTTTTGTTTAAAAAGATTACAGAGATATCAAAATAAATTCATTTAGGAATTTTAGTCTTTAATATTATCGCATTAAATTCCAAAAATTATTGACTCTAGAAACTCAGAAATAAGACAAAAAGTTCATAAACACCAGAGTTTGGAAGTTTTAGAATTCTGTTTTAGTTTTTTTTGGCTTTGTTTTAAATTTATCTAACTGCTCATTGTAAAACGACTGCTGTTTTAATTTGTTTTTAGCGATATCTTATATTTTTGGTACATTTAGTTTTTGCATATATGTTGCATAACCATATAATTATAAGATAATATTGTTTCTTTATTTTTGCGATAATTTTCTGTAAAATATTTTTTCATGCTGGCGCTAAAAATAGATGATTTATCATCTTTATTTTATTCATCGTTGCTTAATTTTGTTCTATTTTTATGATTAGGTAGCTCACTTGAGTGGGTCAATAGTAAAGACTTTGTATTACATACAAAATTCACAGTTAATTAAGAAATATGATTTACAGAAAAATGATATTGTATGATAAATGTTATAAAATTAAAAATCATAAATGACATTTTTTAGATTTTATAATGTAGGGTAGCTGACTTAATTTCAGCCACCTTTTTTATTTTTTATTTTTTGACAAGTATTTTCTGGCTCTTCTACTCAAGCCAAGATTTGTTTCAAAAATCAAACGACAGCTATTTTGTTATTTCAGTGCAAAATTTGAAAATTTCTGTTACACTTAAAAATAAAAATCAGATTTAAACTTTGTTTTTATAGGAGCCGAAATTAAGGCGCGCGCTATTAACTTCGGCCACCTAGAAACAACTGGTTATAACTACATGTATTGCTAAAAGGAACAAAAAATTTTTTAAAGGTTGCAAATTTACCATTAAGTATTGTTTTTGGTACATATAACTTTTTTCCCGTTTGCAAATTTTTGTAGTTATTAACAAGACTTTAAATAATTACGTCACAAAACCTTAAAAAACGCAAGTTTTAATAACACGTGTTTTTTGTTAAATTTTTTTTGAAGTGAAAAAATATTTCAACATAAAATGGCTTTTGTTACAGCCAGCCAATTTTAAACAAAACCTGATAAAAATTTTGTTCCATTCTGTTAAGTTTTTTAATATTTTTAACCTAAAATTAACAAAAAAAAACAAAATTCGCCTTAATTTTGGCCACCTTTAAGGTTTTGAAAAACACAAAAGCTTAAAGCACAAAAAAAACGATTACATAAACTAAAATGAGCAACTTTAAGGATGAATATAATAAATATATATTTTTACGGGATTTAACCCCAATAAATCAAATTGTAAACCAAGAAGCCACCAAGATCTTTATTGCAACGTTTCGAAGCAACAGCGTGCTTCTTTATCAAGGCTCTAAGACATAAGCAAATTATAACACTGGTTTTCGGGGTTCTATGATTTGATAAATATATATTTTTACGGGATTTAACCCCAATAAATCAATTGTAAGCCAAGAAGCCAACAAGATCTTTATTCCAACGTTTCGAAGCAACAGCGTGCTTCTTTATCAAGGCTCTAAAACATAGCAAATTATAACACTGGTTTTCGGGGTTCCATGATTTAATAAATATATATTTTTACGGGATGTAACCCCAATAAATCAATTGTAAGCCAAGAAGCCAACAAGACCTTTATTCCAACGTTTCGAAGCAACAGCGTGCTTCTTTATCAAGGCTCTAAAACATAAGCAAATTTTAAAACTTTCGGGGTTCCATGATTTAATAAATATATATTTTTACGGGATTTAACCCCATATAATTACTACCTTGATAATTACTATTTACTATATGACTGCAACCCTCCGCCAAGAATATTGCCTGACTTTTTTATTTGTCTCCATATTATTTTTAAGAAATTTCTTCTGGTTTGTTAAAAATTTAATACAATCTAGTAAATTATGGGTTATGTAACCGCACCTGTCTGTGCACATGATAGGGCAAATCATGTTCAACAGGTTCTTTCACGTGAATTTTAAGATGGTCCGAATTAACGGAATCTTAAACTGCGCAGTTCGTTAAACGCATTGGAAAGTGCTTTTGAAGAAAATATCAAAACATGAAAATTATTAATTTTGAGCCTTAATTAGACGTTATTTTAAGATAATGTACAAATTATACTTTTGTGAAGAAACAAAATTAAAATTTTTTGCTAATAAATTAAATTATAATTGTGGCGGAAAGCGCGTGGCAGTATAGGTCAATTAAATAAAATATATAATATCGCTTTTTATAAGTCGTCATTACGCCCGTTTTCATTTGCGTTTTTATCATATTCAAATTTTTGTCGCCACATATGTCAATTAAATCGTTTCATGCAGTAAAAAGGCTTCATAGGGTGTACGGGCAGTAAAAAGGTTCCGTTGTTATTGTAAGGCGCGTAATTTACTGATCGCCGCACTACCGTTGTGATTCGGAACCATTTCGTTGGCAGTCCCGGCCTAGGTATTTATATTTTTAACCTAGTTTTACTGTGATTTACTTTGAGATGCCAACAATCTGCAGTTGGTTACGGCCAACTTAGGTAGGATTTTTGTGTTAAGTGGAGTCATTTTAGCGGCTGACTAAAATAACTCCTTGAGTTAGGGCGAAATTATTGATCATAATATGGCGGAATGGCAACGACACAACAGTTTGGTACAGGTATAATTAAAGAACTTTGCACGTACACTACCAACTTAATTGGTAGTCCTTTTAGTAAATAAGTCAGTTAGGTAAAATAAAACCCTCGGTGGGTCGTTTTCAATAACGCCCACCGCTTTTCGTGTGTACTCTTTCGTTGTAAAACAAAACAAGTAAATTTCTTTTAACCAAACGTAAATAAACCGATAAATAAGTCCTCTAACCTAAACTAAGTGATATTTTCGTAATTTGTAAAAAAAGTTAAAATATGTTTTTGGTTGGCTAAATCTTAGCCTTAGCGCCTCAATCCAAAAACGCGCTTTAAAAATTAGTCTTTTTTTTTTGCCTTATTAAATTACTCAAATTATTACCGTAGTGCAATCTTTTACTCAATTGCTCGCCCCAACGCGGTCTGTTGCCTTTGTGTAACTTTGTAAATAAACATATAATGTAATTTTTGTGTAAACCACTTATCACCGTATTAAATCAGTCTGCCAAAGCAGCATTCACCCATAAATTACATCAATTCAAGTATAACACGCATTAGTTTAAATGTAACCAAAAATCACACCTAAAACATAGTCAAACAGATCCCACACGACACATAAAACCACGGAATCCCAACCACATGCCGATCCCTCTCTTTTTCCCAACTAAAAACTTAGCCACTGTCCTTTTTGGATTCTTTTTCGTATTTTCTATATTTGAAGAGTTGGAGAGAAGACTCCAACTCGAAACCCTACCGTAATCCCACTTCCGTGAACTGACTTGAACCCCCCCCCCCCGGTCAAGAGGGTGTGTGGTGGGTATCGGGCAAAGTCCCAACTGAGGAAAGTCCCAACGTGGAAAGTCCCAACCAATCGATGAATCTCCCAACAGTTCATATACTAGAAATACGTTTGCAAAACCGGTGTTAAACACAATATATTTAAACAACCGAAAAAAAATAAATGCATTAAATGAATGATAAATGGAATTATGCAATTTTGTAAACGTACTTTCAAAAATGCAAGTTTCCACCCCAATGAGAATTTTTTTTTAATTTTTGGGTTTTGCTGAGGCTTAGGAAAAAAATAAAGTTTTTACTCTTCAGTTTAAAAAGCATCATTAAATACAAATTTACCATAATACAATTTTGCTTGATTTTTAGGTTTTGCTTAAGCTTAGGTACTTAGTTTTTTGAATAAAGAATTTAATGCTATATTTTTATTAATTATAGTGTTAATTGACTAAAAAATAAAATGGTGTTTGTTGCAAACGTATTTTTTGATTCTGTTGGGACTTTCCACAAACTGTTGGGAGATTCCACAGTTAGGAGATTCACCCTTTTTGTTGGGAGATTGCTCGGAACCGTGTGGTGTGTCTCCCAATTACATAAAAAGGTCAAAATATATAAGTTCTTACGTGCAAACTTCTTTGGGTTATAAATTATAACTGAGCTATTGCGAATAAAATACAGTAGTCGTTTTTATAACAAGCGCGATAAGTGAATTGTGTGTACCGGGCCGCAAGACCTTCAATTACCGGCTTGACCCTTGTGCGCCCGCTACATAATTAATTTAGTTCGTTGGAGCCAAAAAACTTAGAGCAGCAAGCGGTGAATAGGAATACTATAATTTAGTTTTAATTCTACATAGTAGTTAAGACTGGCGAATTTAATTCTAGAATAGTACAGTAAAGTTGAAAATTTTCTGTAATTTTGGCAATTGATTTGACCTCAGGTCAATCTTTCCCTATAACTTTCTAACTAAAATCCCTTTTTAAGTAAAAGGGTGTTTCTATAGCTACAAAAGTATTCGTTTTTGATTTAACGAAAACAATTTTTTCGCTTGTCCAAATGGTAGGGTTTCGGAATTAATTTCGACCAGGCCTTAATTTCGGCCACCAATTTAGGGTGTTAGAAAATTGGCTTATTTTTAAAATACAAATGTAAAAAACTAGCACAAAAGTAATTGGATGAATGTTTAATAAATAGTTTTTGCAAAAGTTTTTTGTTTGTGCTATTCTGCATTATCATCATTTTCATACAAAAAGTGAATTTTTTGTGATTTTCTGGATTTTTGCTTTGTGTTAACAGCATCAAATTTAGAACGAAGCACTATATAACCTTAAAATAACTTCTATTTAAAGCTCAAAATTGTTAATTTTTATGTTATGATATTTTCTTCAAAATCACTTTGCAATGCGTTTGACTAACTGCGCATTTTAAGATTTCGTTATTTCGATCACCTTAAAATTCACGTGAAAGAACCGGTTTAACACGATTTGCAGCATCATGTGTACGGATGGGGTTATTTCCTTTGACGGAGGGATGAATTCATAAGAATTACGTACTAAAAATCCGTGCGGACTGGAGTAATCCAACTCCCAATTGATTAAGTTGAACTATCAATAAACCGGTATAAGAAATTCTCAAAGATTATTAAAATGCAGTAAAATAACTCAGGTTATTTTCTTGGCGGAAGAATGCAGTTAGATATGAAACATATCAAAGATAGGCAAGGTTTGGTGTGGAATTATACCACTCCTTTTATAACGTCTTTTTTATGCTCAAAGTTGATAATTTTGTGTTATTTAATTGTTTTTTTTTGTGTTTTAGGCTTTTGTTTTTGTTTTTTTAAACCTAAAAAGGTGGCCAAAATTGAGGCGGATTTTGTTGTTTTTTTTTGTTATTTTTAGGTTAAAATTATATAAAAAACTAAATAGAGTGGAATAAAATTTTTACCAAGCTTTTTTTAAATTTGGCTAGCTGCAACAAAGGCCATTTTATGTTGAACATAATAGTCAAAACCCTCCTATTTAAAAGGAAATTGTTCAGTGTTAAAGACTTTCACAAAGTTATAACCTTATAGAATCATTTTTAGCCAATTAGGTATTTTGAAAAAATGGAGATCATTCATTCATTAGCGATCCAATTTTTTCTCAAGCGTTAATTGGCTAAAAGTGATTCTAACAGCTCCTCCGACAATCATTCCCACAAAGCAAAACATATATGACGTGATCACGAATACTTTATGACATTTTAAGGGTCCCTCAAATTCTGACATGAAATATTCTTTCACATCAAAAAAAAAAATTTACAAAAAAACGCGTGTTATTAAAACTTGTGTTTTTTAAGGTTTTGACATAATTATTCAAAGTCTTGATAAAAGTTTGCAAACGGAAAAAAAATAAGTTATATGTACCAAGAACAATATACCTAAGGATAAATTTGCAAGCTTTAAAAATATTTATCGTTCGTTTTAGCAATAGTTATAGCCAGTTTTTTCTAGGTGGCCGAAGTTAATGGCACGCGTCCTAACTTCGGCCACTATTAAAAAAAGTGTAAACCTCCACTGATTTTTAAGTGTAACAGAAATTTAAAATCTGGAACAACAAAAATAGCTGTCGTTTGATGTTATTAGACCAAATCCTGGCTCGATTAGAAGAGCCAGAAAAAAATATTCAAAAAAATAATGAAAGATGGCGAAAATTAAGTCAGCTACCCTACACACGTTTACTGTGGAGCCTGTCTTAAAAACGTTGATGATGTGATGTTAAAATTTTCATTCCTGGACATTTTAAAAGGTATGTAGGAGACAGCTAAACAAATATTGGGGGTAAGTAATAGATAAGTAAAAGGATGATAAATTCAAAATTGAGGTAGGTGTATAAGACGGGTAGGGACACCCTATGCTGTTAGGGAGGCACGAAAAAAAACTGCCTTAGAAAATATGGATCAAAACCTAACGAAAATAAAAAATTATGCATATTTACCAATTAACCCAGTCACTGCGTTCTTAAAAGTTCAAGCGAAGCTAAAAAATGATGACTAAACAAATGACTAAAGACAAAAACGGAATTTAGGAAAAAAATTTAAAATTGAAGAAAAATTGCAAAAAAAATGAAAAAAGTTTGTAATTAATGTTTTGCTTTTAAAACCAATCATAAGTCACGAACCTAGCAATCGTAAAAAGTAAACTATCATTTTACTTATCAAATATTGTAAAATTTAATGGTGTATTTAGCTTTAACTATTTGAAAATTTTTTATTTGATTAATAAGTTAAAACTAACGAATATGTAATTCACACAATAGTTTACTAAAAATTATATTGATAACATTTTTTTTAAATATTACAAATTAAATGACACTCAAACTTTAAAAATCAATTGATTTAAGGATATATGACTATTTGTGAATTGAAAGCAAAAAAAGGGGGAAAAAAAGAAAAAAAAGCGCCCCCCCCCGCCCCCCCCGCCCCGCCCCACGTAATATTGCTCTTGTTAAAGTTGACCAAAAATAACTGCACTTTTTATCGTCAAAATTATATTTCTAATGTTATTATTTGATTTGACACTTAAAATTTAAATTGTTCCATTTGATATAATTTCAGAGCAACATTTTTTTAATTAAGCTGATGAGAATTTGTGGTTTAGCGCTGGAATTGCTTACGGGCAACTTTAAAATATGTAAAAAAAAACTCAGCAGTCAAAGACGAAATTTAAAATTTGAACCAAGAAACCTACTCTCCAAATATTATCTGGAAAAGCCGCAGCTGAAACTTATGCATTTAAAAAAATAAATCTTACTATTTTTTTTTAAAAAAAATTTGTTAAATGTAAGTAAATGATGCGTCCCTGCTCTTCAATACTAAATTTTGTGTGTTAACTCAATAAGAATCTTACCTTAAAAAATTTCTGAACTCAAAAAATTTTTGTACAAATCTTTTTTTATCAACGCTAGACTCGTTTAAAAAAATGAATGTAAATAAGCAGCCGTTAAATCTCTCTTTAAAAATATTAACAAGTTATAAAAAACACACAAATAATTAAACATAATATAAAAACTAAGCGCAGTAAGCTAAATAATAAATTATTAATTAATGTTTAAAAAGAAGCTAAAAAGTGATTTGGCGTGATAAATATAGCGTCTACTGCTTCAATTTAGACGTAGAAATAAGCTGCTTATATTACCTTTGTAATATTTTTAAAAAAATGACATACAAATATAAAAACAATTTAAAAAACGACTTTGTAAATAAATACACTTATAATAAAACGTCCTTTGGACAAGTCCAAAGCACAATTTTAAAAAAGCGAAAACGTCCTTTGGACAAACCAAAACGTCCTTTGGAATTTTTCCTTTGGATGAAGCATGAATACTTACGAACTTTGAAAGTACGAACGAAGTTTGAAATTTGTCCTTTGGCAAAGTCCAAAGGCAAAAGTCTAAAGGCATAAAGTATGAACACGTTGTCTTTTGGACAAAATCCAAAGGACGTTTTGACGCTGTGTTTGTCCTTTGGACAAAGTTTAAAGGACTTTTGTTCTTTGGACTTTGTCCAAAGGGCATTTTATCATAAGTATGAACCAGCTTTTAGTGTGACGCCTTTTCAAACAAACACTGTGATGTCATGATAGTATCTCCCCAGGTATTGTTTTTAGAATCAAAGACTTTATATACAAATTTTTATCACCCGCAATTGTAGGCATCACTCGTATACAATGATTAAAAATTTTAATCTTTAACAAACGCATTTAACATAAGTTTCTGTATCGTTTTAGGTCATAATGTTGAATTCAACAATTTTTAGCTATTAGCATGACGTTAAGCAAGTACAAACGGAAAAAAATCTTTGTTAAGAAAAAAATAGCAACGTTTCGACACTATATAAAACAGGTCTTTGTCAAGTAATTAAACATTCATTCTAAAGAAATTTGTAACTTAGTTCAAAATGTGTACAATGTTTTTTTAATAAGTTGTGGTTGGATTAACTTGTACTTTTTCTGATATTAGCTATTGTTTAATGACTTAAGTAGTGTGCACACTTGTACGATATTTGTTTCGGGGTAAGTAAATTCCCAGAAGATTTTATGGTGTGGCTCCTATTTTTTATTCATCTTCTTACGTTTGCATTTTATATGTTATATATATTTTTAGATAGTTTACGGTTGAATTATATCTGGCTGACCTCGTAATTTTTTATGGGGACATAAGCGAACCAATTAATATTATGCAGCTATATGACGTTTTTTTTGAACGAATTGGAACGCAGAATTTCTATTCCAGGGCAGGGGCTTGTTTCATAAAAACATTTGTAATGTCTAATTTTACAAAACTCCGCCTATTTTTTGTAAAATACACGATAAAGGTTTTTCGACTTGTAATCCAGGGGGAGCATTTCCGCGCACTACTCTGCGCTGACTGGTAGCAGCCACGTCATTTCATCTCCGCTGACCAATCAATATTCGCCCTGTCGTATATCCTCTTTCATGTAATTTACAAAAAATAGGCGGAGTTTTGTAAAATGAAAATTTACAAACGTCTTTATGAAATAGAACCCTGGGGCCTATATCACTTGGCAACTAAAGGTTTCGAAATATTAAATCAACAGGAGATAGACCAAATCTACACGCGGCGTGATCTGGACTGACGATTATAAAGGAATAATTTGTACTAAGTCAATTGATCCAGATTAATGCGGTTTAATTTTTAAAAATCAACTTTCTTAATGATTTCTGTAGAAAACGTGACTCAAGGGTATAGGCGTCATATGCAGAATATAAAATAAAAACAACTAACTAGAATATATCGAAAAGACGGCAAAAATTTGGGTTATACTTCAATTTATATGAGAATTTTATATTTAAGTTTAACGATTGTATTGAAAAGTTTCAGTGGTTCAAAAAAGCTTATTACTGCTTTAAATAATCTGTTTACTTATTATAGTTGTTTTTACAATTGTATGTTTAATACTGTTAAGATGTCTGATTTAAGTCAAGATAATTAAGCACGTTAGCAGTCATAAGCGTACGTTTTAGGAGCTATGTAAAAATTGCCAGTGTCAGTTCCATTTGATACTGACTCAGTAAATTTTTTTATTTTTACAAAACTGTTACATCAAATAGTTTTTACAAAATGGTGTTCGCTGGTAGATTTTTTAGTGGGGAAATTTCACTAACAAAAGGGAAAGTTGGGTTAGCCAAATTTTAAATTTCAATTAATTTCAACCAGGAATAAATAAATAGAAATTTTTTTCCAAAAAAAATCGCTTACGTTATTTTTTTTTTAAATTTTTTTTGTGTTAAAACCTGGTCCCTAAAAAATCTCTTTTATTAGTACGAGATAAGAAACGCCGCTTGGTATGCTGTTAGAACATACTTTTTCGAGTATTTTTCTGAAAATTTGAGCGGAATCGGATCGCTTAAATTTTTTTATGATGCGTTGAATGCGCGTGGTTTTCGCGATTTTTCGCCAAATTAATACACTGCAAAAATTGCTTTTGTTTTGCTTTCTGTTTGACGTTTAAACAATTTTCATTATATTTTTATATATTAAATATCAGCAGCAAACCTTTAAATTCAAAACTTTTCCAAAAAATAAACCCTTCATTTTTTCGAATTTCCAGCTTATTTTGTTGGAAGAACATATTTTCAAAATTAAAATACTACTACGAAATTGCCAAATATCGCAGCTATAAAATGCTCTTTTTTAAGTGTTTTCTTACTTGCAAACATGTTTGCTCGTTTGTCAACACAAAACATATTTCATGTCTCCTAATTTTTGCTAATATCCAAATGTAATTTTTGAAGTAATGCTTTTTTGTGTAAAAACGTTTGAATCCTCGCTCTGGTTTGAATTGCGTCATTTTCATCGCCATCAATATTATGAAGTATTACAAAAATCTGCTTGGCGTTAGGAATTATTTTCGAATTTAAAAAAAAAAACTATTTGGCGTTTTCATGGGGTTATTTGACCACTTTTTAATATTTTAAATCATAATAAATAAAAAAAATAGAACTTATTTTCTAAAGTTTATTATTCTTGCAAAACTTAAATTTATAAATTTGCTGCTGCCAGCATACGGGCTTCCAATGCTTCCAAATTTTAAATTCGTCATTTTTGACAGCTTATTGTCAGCTTAATATTGGTTTTCTGACACAAACCCAAAGTTAAAATCATTATTTTTTAAATAAATTTTACGGTTTTAATGGTTTTGAAAAAAAAATTTTGAGAAATATTTTCCGGCATTTGCGTTTGGCCGCTCCAAGCCCTCAGAGGGTCAACCCCCCTAAAAAAAATTTTAGGTCAAAAATAAGGGATAAAAAATGGCGGACATTTAATATAACAAAATAATCAGGAAGCAAAACAAAAGCTATTTTTTGCAGTGTATTAATTTGACGAAAAATTGCGAAAATCGCGCGCATTTAACGCATCATAAGAAATTTCAGCGAGCCAATTTTGCTCAAATTTAAGAAAAAAACTCAAAAAAGTATGTTCTAATAGCATACCAAGCAGCGTTTCTTATCTTGTACTAATGAAAAAGTTTTGTTTTTCTAGGGCCAGGTCATTTTCACCGCATCGACTGTAGTGATGATGTCATAGAAAAACAAATTTTCTAACCTTTTCAAAAGATAGCCAAGAGTCTGAGCTATGACCGATATATGTCCCGTACAAATTCTACCCCCCGTTATAGAGATATAATCTTTCAATGTTAGAGTTTTGTCGCCAGTCCGCATCATTTTTGTAAAGACTATAGTTTTAAGCAAAGTTTTAAAATTTACTCCAGTTTTAAACAGGAATGCGAAGAGTAGTTTAAAAAAACCCCTAAAAATTATTACCAAACACCGTAATCGATTTTTTTTTCTCGAAAAAATAATCTTATTTATTTGTTACTGGCGGACCAAAATTTAAAATTTAAGCTTGTGTTTATCCATGCTTATTTCCCTGGTAAAAATTACTAAAATTTGTCTGTTTTTACACGGCTAACTGCAAATCGGTGTCTTAAAGATACCGTCTTTTAAAGTAAAAGATGGCACGACCGCCGCATACGGCGCCTGTCCCAGTTTTTTGCGCAACGAGAGCTGTGCGCCAGGGCCGCCCAAGGACGCGTACGGCTTGGCGGCCGCCGTACTCGGAACACTGCTGGCGCTGGGGTGTTTGGTAGAAAACCTGCCGTTGTTCTACCTCTTCATGTCTCGGGCGGATTTTCGAAATTCCTACCACTTCTACTTGGGTTTTATCGCCCTGTCGGACGCGATTATCGCCGTTTTTTACATTTTCCTAATGACATTAAGGTGGCGAATTTTTATAATTTTATTACCGAACGAATAAAAAAACAACGTTTGTTAACACTGGGATACAACGTTAGTATACCTCCAATAAATAGTCACTTCATAGGAACTGGCAAATAGGGGTAGGGGAGGGTGGGGTCCACTTTATTTCAGTCCCGGAAAAAAATCACAACGGGCTTCATTTTTTTCCTTAAGGCTGGTTCACACTTATGAAAAAACGTCCTTTGCACAAATTTTAAGGACAAATACAGCGTCAAAATATGTTTGAACTTTGTTCAAAAGACAACGTGTTTATACTTTTTTTCCTTTGAAATTTTCCGTTTGGACTTTGTTAAGATCAAATTTTAAGTAACATTCATACTTTTGCAAAAGAAAAAGTCCAAAAGACGGTTTAGCTTTTCTAAAATTGTCCTTTGGAATTCGTCCAACGGACGTTTTGTCATCAGTATGAATCAGCTTTTAGTGCCACTTTATTTTAGTTCTGGCTAAAAGTGTGTTCATAAACTTTTAGTTTTTTTACGTTGCTTCATTTGAGTCACACTTCATTTCAATCCTGGCGGAAAATGCGATCAAAATCTTGTTTCATATATCACAAGTCAAAGGACGGCAATTTCTGCTTTTATTTAAAGACTTTTGTACTACAATTATATATTTTGATTTGGACTCATATTGTATTGAATTAAAAATTATTTTTTTCGGGCCGTTTAGTTTATTGTGACTAATTTTAAAAAAATACAAAAATATTGAATTAATCATCTGATTCAAATAAGCACAAATCTATTTATATAAGCGCATAAATTGTCGCAAAACAGACTCGCAATGTGAAAATAAATTTCGGTCTCATTTATTTATTTATTCCTATCAGGATTGAAAGCGGAAAGATTGAAAGATTGAAGCGGGACTCAAATGGAGCAACGTAGCAAGATCTAGTATATGAACGCATTTTCTGCCAGGACTAAAATAAAACTGGACTCAAATGTAGCATATTTGATAAGCTGTGAATAAGATATCCTTACAATAATGTATTTGTTAGGGACGGACGAGTGTTATACCAGTGCATAGCTGCAGCCATGAGCTTCTTAATACACTTTTGTATAACTCAATACTTCTTTTGTTCTAAAATAATAAATCAATCTTTTTTAGCGTACATTTTGCTAGTCATGCCGTTCATACTAGGTCCAAAGCGCCCACAAGATAAAACCAAAAACTCCAATTTTGGATGTTTTAAAACCATTTTTTTCGATTGTTTTTATGCTTTTGGATTTTGCAGCTAAGCAAAAAGTATAAAAACAAACTACATAGACTAGAATAATACGTACTTAACACGCTTTTTGTCCACGAACTCTGGTGAAGTATACAAACAGAAATTTTAAATTACATGGGGCGAAAAATTGCTAAAGTTGTTTGATTATGCACTGATCTGCAAAATTAATTTTTTTAAATTAAGGGTAGCAATACATTACTGTAGTCTCTCGTTCAGTTACATATACTGCAATACTCACAGTAACCATGAAAAATTTCTGTAAAAATAAGTTATCCCATTGCGCATTAAATTTTGTAATTTATCATTATTTTCGTATAAAGCAAAACGTACCGCCATATTAACGGCTTTTTAAAATCAAATATCAAGTTTTAAGTCTGAAAAACATTGAAAAATTCAGATTTAATATAAGGCGACTTTTAATTTAACAAATACATTGACAGCTAATTTGTTTTATGTATTAAATAGAAACTTTAAAGAAAAAGTCGCTCTATTTTAAATATGAATTTTTCAATGTTTTTCGGAATTAAAACTTGATTTTTGACTTAACTAATACTGTGGTATTTACAGCTTGTTAACTTATGTAAAAGTTAATCCACTTTGAGAGAAATTTATGTGAATTAAGTTTTAATAATGGTTAAAAAACGCAAACTAAAGCTTTTTTACACGTATTGTTTTTATTCCGTTTTGTTTTTCTGAAAATTTCACAAAATCTGTTATTAATTTACAGGTTTTAAAGAGACTTGTTTCAGTCTTTTCTGGCATTTAGTTTTTAGACTTATGTAGCTTTATACTATTCCATTTAATATAAGGCTTTTTTTCGAAACTTTGTTTCGTCTTTTGCTAGAATTTCCGCCTTTTAATGCATTGAATTTAATGTCATTTATTAAAGATATAAAACATTAAAAAATTTACTCATTTTAAAAGAAACGTCATGGTCTCCTCATGATATGAATACAATTATTTTCATATCCAAAACTTCAATGTAAATTTTAAGCAGTATACTATACAAAAATTAAGTCTGGGTAACTCCGTAAAATTGTATGGAACCTGAAAGAACCATATAAAATAGTGTGTTTTTCTTCTGTTTAAATTTTTTTAGTTACACCTGATTTAACCACTTTTTTGGAAATTAGCTTTATTTGGACTTTTGTTTTGTGCTTGATTTTTCTGGGTTGATGGTTTATTTTTAAACAACAAAACCACACCATTGTAAATGGTTTTTCAAGGTTCCATACAATTTTACAAGGGTACCCAGACTAGTCTTTTCTCGCATTAAATTTTTGGAGTGATTGTAGCTTCATAGTATTCCATATAAAAAAGAGTTTTTTCTGTTTCGATTTTGATAAATTTCCGTCTATTGAAACATTGTACCCCGCAGCGCTCACACGTCACCCAAGATTTATTTCATTTTATTTTTTAAAATATTTTTATTGTTGCCATATGGCTGCTAATTAGTGGTAATGATATTTTTTCGCTCTTCCCGTTGAAAATTAGTAATTTTTATAAAAAGGTAAGGAATTATAATTTAAACCAAAAAAATAACCACAAGAGAATGTGTATTACTGAATGAAGTTACTTTATATGTAATTTAGTAAGAAAAATAATTATCACACAAGTACCCCAGTACCTAATGCGTAACTTAGAAAAAAACTGGTCGTTTTTCACATGAACAGAGGTTTAACTACGGGCAATAAAGCATATTCGAGAATAAAATTCAGGTGAGGGGGCAATTTAGTATCTACGTGCAAAAAATCAGCTCCAAATATTTACCACAGGAAAAAATTTTTGGGGGACCCCGAAAAAAAAACAAAAAAAAGTTAAGCAAATTAAGCTTATTAGTATGAAATTCAGGTATGTTTAGCAAAAGTTTTTAGGTTTTTAATATCAGAAAAATATGGGTAATATTTTAGTTATGTAAAATGTTTAGATTTTTAATTGGCTGAAAAACTATTAAAGGTTTTGTTGATTTCGATGACGCCATCAACAACGGTTAACCGCGCAGTGACTTAACCCGTTTAATATAAGGGAAAGAGCGCTCCGCGCTTTTCCCTGATTAAAATAAAACTTATTTAACACATATTGAAATAATGTTTCACTATGGTCTTTCAACCTTATGAACCTTCAACCTTACAAACACACGCAACAAATTATTATGTGTTTCAAGTTATTAGAGTATTATGGCCTTCTGACAATTCAAAATTTCCATGTGGGGTACCTGACTTAATTTCGGCCACATTTTTTTATTTTTTTGGATAAGTTTTTTCTGGTTTTTCCAATCGACTCAAAATTTCGTCTAAAAATCAAGCGATAGCTATTTTTTTTTATTCCATTGCAAAATTTTCAAATTTCTGTTACACTTAAAAATCAGTGGAGGTTTAAAGTTTTCATTTTATAGTGGCCGAAATTAAGGCGTGAACCATTAACTTCGGCCACCTGGAAAAACTGGCTATAACTATTGCCAAAACGAACAATAAAAATTTTTAAAGGTTGCAAATTTATTTATAGTATTGTTCTTGATACATATAACTTTTTTTTTCCAGTTTGCAAACTTTAATAGTTATTAGCAAGACTTTAAATAATTATGTCAAAACCTTAAAAAAAGTTTTAATAACATGTATTTTTTGTTGAATTTCTTTTTGGCTTAAAAAACGTCAAAAAAAGTCAAATGAGCAAAAAAAATTATAAATACGGTAGTACGATGATATTTAGAAACAGCAAAAAACAACAGGTTCTTTCACCTAAATTTTAAGGTGGCCGAAATTAACGGAATCTTAAAATGCGCAATTAGTTAAATGCATTGCAAAGTGATTTTGATAAAAATATCAAAACATGAAAATTAACAATTTTGAGTCTTAAATAGAAGATATATTAAGGTTATATAGTGTTTCGTTCTAAATTTGATGCAGTTTAAATACTAAGCAAAAATTAACCGGTACTCTACATGCCCCTGTGCTATGCGTTCTAGAACTGTTCGGAACAGTTCTAGAACCTGTTCCGAACAGTTCTAGAACCTGTTCCGAACAGTTCTAGAACAGTTCTAGGACTGATTTGCAGTTCTCAAAATCAAAAAATAAATAAAACTCCGCAAATGATATTTAAACACGTAAAACAACGGAAATACACAATAAAATCACGTGATAAGTGTTGGAAAATGTTTCGGTGACTTTTATAATGCACCAAAGTACAACTTCGGCATTTTCAAATGCCGAATTTCTCACAAATTTGGGCAAACTGGAAAGTACACCGACACCGTCCGAACAGTTCAGAACAGTTCGACACTGTTCTGAACAGTTCTGAACAGTTCGACACTGTTCTGAACAGTTCTGACACTGTTCTGAACAGAACTGTTCCGAACAGTTCTAAAACTGTTCGGAACAGTTCTAGAACCTGTTCCGAACAGTTCTAGAACTGGACCGGTTGAGTACGGGTTAAGAAAATCACAAAAAACTCACTTTTTGTATGAAAATGCTGATAATGCGGAATAACAAAAATAAAAAACTTTTGTAAAAACACTTTATTCAACATTCATCCAGTTTTTTTGTGTTAGTTCTTTTGTGTTTTAAAAATAAGCCAATTTTCTAACACCCTAAATTGGTGGCCAAAATTAAGGCCTGGCCGAAATTAAGTCAGATACCCTAAGTAAATAAGTACACTATCCATAACCTTATAATTCATGCAATTTATTTCAGGTCCATATCTAGCTTCATGATTTTTATTTTTGACGCTAGATTGTACTAAAAAATCAACCAAACTCAAGTTTGCTGTTTGATACTCAGTAAAATATAAGACCTTGTAGACTTCTTCATTGTCACTGGAAGGCTCATATTCAACAGTCAAAATTTTTTTTTTCATGATTTTTAACTCTTTATTTTGATCAGTAAATCAATAAAAAACCTAAATAAAAAAGGGCTTTTTCAAAAATTGCGCAATTTTTTATTCTTTCTAATAATCCAATGTTTAGTTTTGATCACTCAGTAGTGAAGAAGAAATATCAATTTTAAGATGTGAGCTGTAGAATATTTTCAATAATAATAATAATAATAACAAGAGGGAAAATATTTTGAATTCCAGAATTTAATCGT
>JASAMX010022435.1:0-25749 GCA_030248175.1 Microlaimidae sp. YZB2_3
TTTTTGTTTTCGATTTTAATAATTTATTGTGAAAACATTATTCCTGCCCCCAATAGCCGACAAAAATTTTTTCAACAAAATATCTCCAGTGGTTCAGGAGTTTATGACCCCCCAAAAATAGCGTTTTTCGAGAATTTGGTACGTGTCAGATTGCTCAATGGATATAACAATTTACGTTACAAATTATGCACTCAAAAAAAGCAGATACTTTCTACTTTAATTTGATACCTTGATCGTTAAGATTGGTGCAATATTTGTTAAAATATTGCGTTTCCCGTATTGCTTTGTAAATTAATAAAGAGTTTTGACTAAAAAAAGCAAAGGAAAATAAGAATAAAAATTAACAAAAATAAATCAACTAATCAAAACATATAAAAAATAATAATAAATTCTTAAATAAAAAATTATTAAATGACCTATCATATTTTTTGAGCTCATCAGTATGCCAATACAACAGGACATTACAAATACCCAAGGATATCAAGCAAATACAAAACCAAAACAATTATTATGGTTGAATTATATTTGGCTGACGTCGGGAAAAATGAAAAGACCAATTAAAATGGTGCGTTTATGACGTTTTAAAAGAAATTGAAACGCCTAATGTTTAAAAACCTACATACTTGATAATAAACATTATTTGTGGAAGCTTTTCATTTGTTTTGTTGTTAAATATTCGATTCAATGCAAATCATCAAGCTTAAGGCAAGTCATCAAGGTGCATATAAATTGCCTATAGGTAAAAAATATAAAATCCATGCAAACGCGAAAAAAAATAAAAAAATTTCGAGAAACAATACGAGCACTTTCACGCAATATACAAGAGCAGTATTAACATACATTAGATGATTAACCAATAGTATTGTAATAGAAAACGAAGTGGTAGAAGTAATACAAAAAAAAACCCAAAAAAAATTTTTAAATTAACCTTACTTATGACAAGGCCGCAGTTAGTCTAAAGCAAATAATAAAAAAAAGTTTTCTATGATATAATGAGACAATCGAAAAAGTTTATAATACAACCTAAATTTCTAAAACACGTACAGTTGAAATAGAAATAATGAAATAATCATAAAATAAACCCTGACAATTAAACCTTTATTAAAGCGCTTCTTTCTTTTGAGACGCCGGCCTCATAAGATAGAAGTAGCGACTCTAAAACGTCTGCTGTTACTTTTGTAAGACGCAAGACAATCGCTTGTCTTTCAATTTTTTCCTAAAAAAACGGTTTTGACATAAAAAAAAATTTACTACATTTTTTTCATATAACAAAACGACTTTCTATAAATTTTTTATATTTCGTTGTTTTTTTTTGTTCGCAAATGCTCCGTCAACATGTGGAATATTCCACCGTGTGAATTATTTCGCATTTTAGATGTGGAAAGTCCAAAAAATATCGTAGAATTTTCAACAGTGTTATATGGAAAGACTATCATGTGGATTATCAACAAAACTGTGAATTATTTCACAGATCTTTGTAGAGATTTCCGTTCGCATTTTTTGTTTGTTTATAAGCGCAAGATAAATTTTAGAATTATCTACATGTGGAAATTCAAGCAAAAGAGTACAATTTTTTACAGTATTACGTAAAAAAATTATCACGTAGATTATGCAACAAATTGTAGATTATTCCACAAGTCGTTGTGGATTTTTTTACGTGATAAAAAATCGACACCGTGGAATAATCTACCTACAATTTGAACAATTGTTTAACACTCAGTCGGACATTCTCTACTCTTATACATTCTTGTTGTCACTTATTAAAACTATGCATACTTACTGGTTTTCAATTCAATAAATACTTGTTTCAATGAAAACCAGTATTAAGCGACTTCAACTCGAGAAACCAGTGACTGATTTACTACATTGTTTCAAAACCATGCATTTTTACATTATAAAGAAATTTTTTGAAGTTATATAGCCACATGTTGTTCCATTTTTTTGATACTTAATTCAATATATACTGCAATTATACTTAATTCAATATATACTGCAAAACAAGTAAGCTAGAGTATTTTAATAAAATTTGAAAACATTGTAACATTATACAACATTGTTGATTCGTAGAGAGTTGACTGTTTTGTAGATTCGTGGAGGTTTAAATTGAAAATTTAACGAAACTGAAAACTAATGGAAAAATATTATGTTTGCACTGGATTTTACTCTCTAGTTCGAAGCTAGTTTTATTTTGTTTCTACTGGAAAGTTAGTGTTTTTACAATATTGATCTCATACATAAAGAAAATCTTTGAAATTACATGCAACCGTTTGCATGTAATTTCAAAACACATGCAACTGTTTGCATGTAATTTCAAAACACATACAAACAGTTGCATGTAATTTAAAAACACATGCAAACGGTTGCATGTGTTTAGAAAATTATGCATACATATGCATAATTTTCAAAATCCCATGCAACCGTTTGCATGTAATTTTAAACACATGCAACCGTTTGCATGTAATTTTAAAACACATGCAACCGTTTGCATGTAATTTTAAAACACATGCAACCGTTTGCATGTAATTTCAAAACAATGCAACAGTTTGCATGTAATTTCAAATTACATGCAACCGTTTGCATGGGATTTTAAAAATTATGCATAATTTTCAAAATCCCATGCAATTGTTTGCATGTAATTTCAAAACACATGATGAAATTGAGATTGAAAACACCTGTGCTTTGAAATTACATGCAACCGTTTGCATGGGATTTTAAAAATTATGCATAAGTATGCATATTTTGCAGACGGTTGCATGTTTTTCCATGCAACCGTTTGCCAATTTCTAAAATCACATGCACACGGTTGCATATTTTTCGAAAAAATGCAACCGTATGCATAAAAAACATGCATGTATTATTCTCCGTTTCTCATATTTCTTTTTTTAATTATTTATTTTCATGTATTTTTGCTGTTCATGATTTTTGACGCCATTGTGTAAAAAAACATTTTTCTTGTGCAATCTGGAGCTGCCATTTTTCAATCCATTCAATAACATTATTTTACGTAATTGTAAATCATTATTAAAATCCTTAGGATCACGAGCATGTCAAGTTTGATATTGTCAATAAATAATTTACATTTTACATTTTCTTACATCACCACCGTGCAACGAAGGTTTCACCGGCGGTACAAAAGTTTACCGCGGTCATACGAAGGTTTCATTGTCGTAACCAGAGAAAAGGCGATCACGGCAACGGGTTAATGTTTTAAGTATTAAAAACTGATTAACAGATGAAAAATTTAAACTTATTCTTGGGGGGGGGGGGGGTTGGTGAACTTATTCTTGTCAATAGTTAAAAAACGCAAACTAAATCTTTAACACTTATTATTCTTAGTGAATTTTGTTTTTCTGAAAGTTTAATAAAATGAATTATTAATTTAATGGGTCTAAAGACACTAGTTTTAGTCTTTTTAATTTGCTGGTTCTAAAAACACTTGTTTTAATCTTTTCTGGTACGTTTTCGATTTAGTATAGATTTATACTATTCAAGACTTTATTTTAAAACTTAATTCCGGCTTGTTCTAGAATAAATATAAAATAGAGTAGGAGGCAAACACAGGCACACATTTAGTTTTTAATGAATATAAAAAAATTATTGAAAATAAACTATTCAGTTTTTAATTGCTTGTTTACAGATTAACTTTTAAAATTATTCGTGGTACGATATTGCTCTATAAATTATTTTTCAATTAAACGTAAAGCTATTGATGATTAGATTTTTCAACTCTATTTAACATAATTTAATTTTTAAACCAAACAACTCCATCTCAAAATCCACAAATGTCTTTGTTTTGTTGTGCGGCATTTTCAGTTTAACGTTAGAGGGTAAAAAATAAACACATCTAAACATTTAGTTTAACTTGTTCCCCTGTTGGACTTTACCTAGCCAAACACGGTGGAGCGAAGGTTGTTCCTAGGTATGACGACACCAAAGTAAATCTGCGCGTGGAAAAAAATCGCCCATACGTAATAATCAAAAGTTTTTGTGCACGTATAATGCGGCTGTCGCAATTGGGGTTCAAGTACTAAAATTAAAGGAGTTAAAGACTATTATCGGAAACACACTAAGAAAGTTTGACGTTTGAGGGTAAAGAAATAAATTTAACTCGTCACGAGGCTGCTAAAATTTATTTAAGCTAAAGTCTTTCAGACTGAAATTAAAAGCACAACCGCTTTCTGACTTATATAATGATTTATCTAATCGTTTAAAGAAATTTTTTGAAGTTATATAGCCATATGTTGTTCCATTTTTTTCATAGTAAACTTTCTAGATGGAACATAAAAAACAGGCACTTATTTATATACTATGCTCTGTCTTTTTATATCCACATCAGCAAGTTATTAAAGATCCCACGACGAAGTAATCACCAGAACTGTCACATAAGTTTTATAAGGCGACTATGAAACGCGCTATAACAGCTTATATGAGCAGCCTGTGATTTTAAGCTGAATAAGTTGAAGCTAAAAGCTGAAGCTAAAAATAAAATAATATTAACTTATACATAACCACTATCTCAAACAGTACAAACAAATGTGAACTCATTGCTTGCCAGTGATTTCAAAACAACACTTAAGCAAACAAAAAAATCCACACTGATGCACATTGGAATCCACTGAAAGTCAAGGATGCATTACGGATTAAAATGAATCAACGTGAAGCTCCTTGTCCCCAGCAGGTTCCAGTTGGCGTTTCATGCATTAGTCTTAAACGCCCTTGGTGTTGCACTCGTCAGTAAGACCACCAAGCCTAACAGCACAATATATATATACATAACCAATAAGCAAATTTACAAACAACATGCAAAACATTAAAAACAATAAAAACAATAAAAAACATTAACATTTAATATTAAAACAGAGGACACTAAAATAAGTTGTTGTGATTTTCTGCAACCTTATATAGTAACTTTGACAGGCAATAAAGAGCATTTATGACCCCATAATCCATTGTAATTACCAGACACAAAATTATACCACTGAGTGTAGAATTTGTTTAAGTTTGTTCTTAAATTATTATTGCTGTTTGCTTTGATTCATTCATTCCATATTGACTGGCGAAGGTGGCGTAAATGAGGCGTCTGCTCTTCCGCCAGCGCAGTCCTTCATTTCGCTCGAAAAAACGGAAAGCGCAGAAGTGACAATTGTTCACGTCACTTTCACAAAACTACGCTCCACGAGCGCAGTCAATCCGCGCAAAGAATGTACGTCCATGAAAAAGATGTCCAATGACCGGCTCTACATTTATTGGTTGTCAAAAATAAAATTCTGAATGTTTATTGGCTGACTTCTTAAGATTTCTAACACTAAATAATTTCTGAAAAAAAGCGGGTTTAGACCAGAGTGAACAAATAATATCTTGGATTAAGTAAGGGCTCCAAACCTGGCTATTAAATTCTAATAGTGGTCGCACATAGGTTTTTCAAGCACGCAATAAGAAAAAGGGACTTTTAGAACTTTTAGACTTTTTGTGTGTTGAAACTTTTAAATGTTTTGTCAAAACTATTCCTAAATCAGAAATGTGATCAGCAGTTACTATATGAAATGAGTTTTACATAATGAGTATTGGATAGGATGCGATGAACTGTTTTGAACTGTTAAAACATTGCATTTTTTGAAGGCAATTTTAAGCTACCAGTTGTTTGCCACTTTGCAGAAATTTTAAACGGAATCCAAAATAATACTATCGTAATCAGCTTTATAAATTTTCCCATCGCCGGCAAGGAGTTTTAAACCACAAAATCTTTCAATACAGTTTACTATATTATTTATATAAATGACTAAAAAATTGGAACCAATACAGAACCATGAAGGACACCGGAAGTTACTCTAATTGGTTCAGAAATTTCATTTTCAACACAAACTGCTGGGGTCCGGTTTGATAAAAATGCCTGAAACCAATTAAGTTATTTAAAACCTACCTACCTAAATTGTTTATTGATCTTTTGCAATTAGATCATTTGAAAGCAAGTTTATTAATAAATCATCAGCTATTATACGTTCTGCAATCTTACTTATTTAACTACAAAGTAAAATTGGACGATAATAAATTAGAATTTAGATGAATCCTTTTTAAAATCGGCACGCCAATTGCGTTTTCCACAATTTGTGGAATATTCAAAACTATCATTTAGGTTATTCAACAAACTGTGGATTATTTCATAGGTCACAATAAATATTTCAGTCTAATGAAAAACCAACTCCATAGATTTTTTAACTTATAATCAATCTGTATTCTAATAATCAGGAAGTCATTTACGTGAAATCATTATTGAAACCATTATGATTATTATGATGATCAAATATTAAATTATTATTATGATCAGAGATAGAGAAACCAGAATTAACTTTAACTAATTAAAAAAGTGCTCATTATTGGGTTTAAAAAAGGTCAGGAATTTTTAAGGTCGGTCGAGTCGGTTCTTTCATAAGCTGAGAGAAACCATATTTAAAGATAACTACAGCCATGTATTTTCATTTTTATGATTAGAATTGATTTAAGATTTTTCTAATAATTTTCAAGAAGGTTAAAACTGCAGTTATTACTAATTTGCCTGTAAATTAAGCAATTTAAAAAAGTAGGTCATTTTCTTTGTTTGCAATTAGATTGGTCTACAGATACCAATTTTAGTGGTTTTTTTGTAACATTTCTTTGCAGCAATCACTTCTAATGTGCCCTATTTTTATCTATATGAATTTGATAGCTCTAATTATGTTTTCTTGTTAAAAGGCAAATACCACCATCACGGTTTGACTCACAATAATTTTTCTTATATTTCTTCCAATAAGTGTTACTTATTAACATTTAAACTAACGAAGTATAATGTAGGTGACAAATATATGTTTTGATATTTATTTATTAATTCTGATTAGTATTGCTATGTAAGAATGCCCAAATAAGAAAACTTTTTTGTTTACACTCTCTTTTTTATTTAAGAAAACGGGAGCAATAAATTCCTGTCATTTTCTTAATAACATTCCTATCAGTTTAATGGGAATTCTAGCATCGCATATAGAGTAATACTGTGAAATTGTAGAATAACATTGAAGGTAAAAAATACATATAACTTTATAAAGAATTGAATTAAAATTTAATAAACAGTTATAATATAAACATATTTTTATTTTCTAGAATTACTAAAAATCGTAGAAAAAATTATTATACTAATTCTACTAGATCACATTATTACTGAATTTCTAATTAAATTAGCTATAATAATATAGGATCAATATATTACTAAAATAATATTTAATTTTACTATACTTTGAATATTAAAAAATAAATACTAATTTATTATACTATATGCTATATTTCGCAATATAGCAATTTACCAATTTAGCAGATCCTTCTCAAAAGTGAAACTAGTTGGTTCTAGTTTTCGAAAACTAATATTAATCGTTATGCGGAAAAAATGAAAAAAGCAACTGCATCTGCATTATAGGAAATTGTAAATTATTAAAGCGAAATAATTATGGTTATTTAGCTAAAACTTATTTTTATTTAGATTTGTTTGTTGAATTTGATTTCAAAAATTTTTTCAAACTAATAAAAAAAGTGGAAATTGTACTTAAAAATGCTCTAAAATAAAACAGGGAAAAGGGGCGATTTCACCCCAGGAGTATATTTCAAGCGAGAAATTGGGTAGCAGACCTGTGAACTGCCCCCTGGGGTTTTATTGAGGGGAAATTCCAAAATGAGGGGCACGGGGAGGCAATTTTTTTGAAACGAGGGAGCAATAAAATGGAAGGACGCATTAATAAAGAAGAAAGAGAGAAAAAAAAAGAAAAAAAAAGAAAAAAGAAGTAAAAATAAGGTAAAAATAGGTCTAAAATGACTTAAAATGCATTTGAAGAATAGGATAAAAACTGCAAAAATTTTGCGATGATGGCGTCCTAATAGGTCAAAGCAGGCGCCATAATTTTTGGGTACTTATTTATTTACGGGCGAAGGGGGCAATAAAAGGGGTTGGGCAAATCCTTCAATAGGGGGGATTTGCAGAGCATGCACGGGTCTGACCGTAGCATTAGATAGACATAACTGGACTATTGGAAATAAGCATATGGTTTGTTCAGTTGCTTACTGAATAAAAAAAGTTATTATTAATGTAAAGTTGTTTATATGGCGAGCTAATTACACAACAGAAATGGCATTAGATAGTTGCCTAAGCGTTTTTTGGCTTAATAAACATGGAAAAATTACAAGTTGCCAAAAATGCAATTATTTAAGACGTAAAACAAAATTTTACAAAAACAGCTTAGATTTAACAAATTTGTTCTTGAAACGGTTTATTTTAATTCAAATGTCACTTTTAGGCTATTTAAAAAATGAATAAAATTTATGCACTTTTCTATTGGTAGTTTTCAAGAATTTCTGTTTTTTGCTAAAACCTTCTTTATTGTTATGTTGTTTAATGATAAACATTTATATTTTGTGTTTGCTAATATGGTTTTGTAATTTTGTATTTTGTTATTTTGCTGTATGTCTGACGAAAATAAAAATCAATATGAGTTAGTAATTAAAAAAATAATTTATTTCACATATCCAACTGCCACCAAAGCAAAAACAATAAAAAATGATGTGCTTAAAAAACATTTTTTTAATTACGCACGCAAGAATTTCGCCGTTCAAAGTAAAAACAATATAAAAATGTTTCTGTATTTGTAAAAAAAATTATTGTAATTTTTTAATTCATAGGTCCCATTTGAATGGAATTTCATTTAAATGGGACTGAAAATAAAAGGTACCAGTTAAGTGGGCCAGGGGCCTGTTTCGTAAAAACCTCTGTAAATTCTCATTTTACAGAATCTGCCGCCTACCAAACCTGTTAATTCCTACTGATAATATAGTTTGGCGGTTTAAGTTTTAATTTTTTTGGTGGGCATTTATCTGGTTTTCGCTTTTAGTGCTTTTCTTTTATGTTTAGTTAGTGTTCATATAGATAGTAGTGTTGTAAAAAGTATTGACTTTTAATTATATTTTAAGTAAAAGCAAAAGTAATTGAAAAATTTTTAATTTAAGTAAAGTAAAAGTAATTTGTGAGTTTTAATTTTAAGTGAAATAAAAGTAAAAGTAACAGTCAACATTTTATTTAAGTAAAGTAAAAGTTGAAGTAAGACCTATTTTTTAAGTAAAAGTAAAAATATAATAAAAGTAATTTTGAACCGAAGCAAAACACCGGTTTTTGGAGGTCAAGAGCTCCGTTCTAAAGTTTTTTTGCTAATTTTATGTATAAACTATCATTTTAATAAGTTTTTTAGTCAAAATATATGGTTTTAGCGTGTTAGCGGCATAAAAAATTGTCTTTTGCCATTTACTTTATAACAAGCCCATAGGAAATCAACCCATTGAAATTACTTAAGCTTTACTTAAATTAATTTAAGTATTTGCAGTGGAAAATCCGAGCAAGAGTAAAAGTAAAAGTATTTGAAATTTCAAAAGTCGAGTAAAAGTAAAAGTAAAAGTATTTGAAATTTTAAAAGTCGAGTAAAAGTAAAAGTAAAAGTAATCCAAAATCCGTTACTTTTATTACTTTAAATAAAAGTAAAAGTAACTTTTTACAACACTAATAGATAGATACAAGTTTGGGTGCTTTAACGGTTACTAGCTTTTGTATCTTTCCTTTCTATGTATTTAAATGACAAAATAAATTTATTAATTTATTTAATTAAATTCAACTCTGGTGTGCTATCCATTGCATTATAATTCAGACAACGAATGGGTAAAGATAATTGCCTTCTATAACGCTCGAACTAAGTTTTCAGAGAAGTTTCACATATACTGTTACACATATCTGCTAAACTTCTTGTTTACTGGTCTATTTAATCAAAATATTATAGCTGGTTCTTTGTTGGGTAAATTTTGGTAGGTAATATTACTTTAAATTTTTTAGCCATTTGTTTATGTACCTGGCGAGCCACGCTCGTCCCAATAGACTATTTCGACATAAGGCGTTTTACACAGTAAAATTCCGATACACAATAAGACGAAAGTGGAAATAAAAATATTATTTGAATAAAAACTTTTATTAACTTATCAATGTAAAATATTGCGTAAAAACTAAATTTAAAATAGTGTATGAATTAGATTTGTATTAATAAAATTATTAAATTTTAATTTCGTAAACAGTTAAAAGTTATTAAATGTCAACATAAAAAATAAAATTGCGATGAAATGACGGCAAAAGTTGGTGTTTGGTTTTTCAAAAATGTTCATCTTAGGTATGAACGACACAGTAGCAATCACAGTTTTAATCTTAGTGATTGCTGTATCATGATGTACTTTTATTGACATTAAAATAAAAATTCGTTTATTTTTAGTTTTAAAGCTTATTTAATCTGTTTATTGTTATTTATTATTAAAATTTTTGGTTAAATTAGATACTAACTCGATTTAGCTCGACAAATTTACTTCAAAGCTTTTCTTCAAAGAAAAGCTGTTTTACGAAGCCCAAATAAATCATAAAAACAGGCAAACTTTTGATAAAGTTATTTGATAAAGTTATTTGATAAAGTTTTTTTTTTCATTTTTAAGGTTACCTTAGGCTTAGGTTGTATTAAAAAAATATTGGAGTAAATTTTTCGAAGTAAATCGAAATAGCCTAAAAATTTTAAGTGCTTTAAAAATACGCTATTTTATTACTGAATAAATGTTGGGCGTAATATTGATTTTAAATATCAACATCGAAACTTTAGCGTGGTCTGTGATCTGTGATCTGGGAATCTTTAGTAGTGCGACACTCAAATTCCCGACTTTGAAGAAGTATTTTAATTCTTCAAAAACAAAATCTAATATCATAAAATTCAGCCTGCCTTAACTTAAAAATTAGATGCTTTAAATATTTGAAACCAAAGCTCTTGGAAAAGTTAGTTAATAAAAAATTATATAATATATATTGAGCGCGCACACACACAATGGTACGCATATGCACAATGGTCCGCGAAAAGGCATTCACGCGAACGTACTCTGATTCTGATCACGCAATTTTATTTTTTATGTTGACATTTTTACGAAATTAAAATTTAATTACTTTATTAATACAAATTTAATCCATACATTAATTTAAATATAGTTTTTACGCAATATTTTACATTGATAAGTTAATAAAAGTTTTTATTCAAACAATATTTTTATTTCCACTTTCGTCTTATTGTGTATCGGAATTTTACTGTGTAAAACGCCTTATGTCGAAATAGTCTATTAAATTTTTATTTTTCCTGGTCTATTTATTTAAAAATTACAGTTTATTATATTCAAAAAGGCATCGCTTTGGAACGTGTAACATGTACTTTTAAAATATCTAATAAATGTGCGCTCATGTTTTTAAAATTATATGTTTACTGATTTCAAATTATAATTTGCTTTTTCAGTGGGGTATGGTTTTGCGCCCCAGGATTTACTATTAATAAAAGAACTGTCAGTAAAGGTGCGCTGGTAAATAACTACCCACTGTTTATGGTTTTTCATGTTCACTGGTCTATTTAATACAAAACTATATCAGGGGCCTGTTTTATAAAAACCTTTGTAAATTCTCATTTTACAAATCTCCTCCTATTTTTTGTAAAATACACAATAAAGGTTTTTCAACTTGTAGTCCAGGCGGAGGATCTGCGCACATTGCTCTGCGCTCATTGGTCGTAACCACGTCATTTCATCTCCGCTGACCAATCAATATTAGCCGTGTGGTATATTGTCTATTTACAAAAAATAGGCGGAGACTTGTAAAATGAAAATTTACAAACGTCTTTATGAAATAGACCCCAGGTTCGATTTAAATGGGATCTTTTTTTACAAGCAGTTTGTTCTAAGTGTCTCATTTTTCCTTCATTATAAATTTTTGGTTTTATTATTTAATTAGCGTTTATTGACAATATAATGTAACATATGCATGCTGCTGTTTTATTGTATTTTTTTATTTTATAATTTGAGCAGCAGTGTATAATCTTACCACTGTATTTTATACCACATAAATAAAACTTATTTTTTTATTAAAATATCGTTTTCACCATATATTAAATCTTGTCCAGCCACCAAACATTCAAATTCCAAAAGGGAATTTTTAACACTTCTAGCGTTGAGACATAACGTTCTTGAATTCTTTTACTAATGTATTTGGAACACACGCGTCCCTATTCAAAACTTAAATGTTTAATTTCAAAATTTTTATCTACGTCAATCATGTATAGATCACGGTTGTCAAAATAACAAATAACTATTCCATGGGAACGTAACTAAATAACGTAAATAACTATGCATGGGAACCTCTTCTCCTGATGCGAGACAAGCAGCATTGTTTTCTACAGCAGGAGTAGATGATTCTTGATTGTATCCGGTCATATGCGGTTGCTGTGGGCACAAGCTGCGATGATGTACCTTTTTCTTACCGCAGTAAAAGCAAGGATGACGAGATGGACAATCTGATTGACTATGGTGTGGTCCAAGGCAAATAACACAATTTTTATTTAATTTTTCTTTTCTGACCTCAATATTAGGATATGTCCAACATTGATCACTCCAATGTCCCTCTTTTTTGCAGTATTGACATTTGGGTGAAAACAAAGAACTCTTTTTTTACGTTTTCTTGGTTTTCGTTAGATGAAACTAGGGCTTGTGTCAATGAAAATTTTGAAGAAATGGACGGTTTAGAAAACTGCCCTTGAAAAGATTTGTTTTGTTTGTAGTTTCCACAGTCCCACGATTTTGTAGATTGAAATTTTGGATTCCAGCCTGAGGGCTGCGGGAACTTTTTACCAGAACCATCTGGTAAAAAGTTCAGTCTCACTGGAAATTAAGATTTCAATCTACAAATTGTGGGAGTTTGGAAACTACAAAGAGAAACAAATATTCAAGGGCAGTTAAAGTTCACAAAATTTTCATTGAGCCCTAGTTTCCAAAAAACGTAAAAAAGAGTTCTTTGTTTTCACCCAAATGTCAATATGCAAAAAAGGAACATTGGAGTAGATCAATGTTGGACATATCCCTAATATTGAGGTCAGAAAAAGAAAATTAAAATAAAAATTGTAATTCTTGCCTACAAAACCAGAATATAAGTCAATCACATTGTCCATTTTTTAATCTTTGAATTTAGTGCGGTAGGAAGAAGGTACATCGTCGCAGCTTGTGCCCACAGCAACCGAATGTGACCGGATACCGATGAGAAAATCGCATCTCCTCCTTGCTGTCAAAAACAATGCTGCTTGTAACGCATCAGGAGAAGAGGTTCCCATGCATAGTTATTTACGGTATTTGGTTATTTTCCACTTGGAATAGTTATTTGTTATTTTGACAACAGTGATCTATTCATAATTAACGTAAAAGATAAAAATTTTGAAATTAAACATTTTAAGTTTAAAATAGGAACGCGTGTGTTTTCAAATACATTAGTAAAAGAATTCAGGAGGACGTTATGTCTAAACGCTAGAAGTGTTAAAAATTCCCTTTTGGAATTTGAAGGTTTGGTGGCTGGACAAGATTTAATATATGGTGAAAACAATATTTTAATAAAAAAATAAGTTTTATTTATGTGGTATAAAAATACAGTGGTAAGATTATACACTGCTGCTCAAATTATAAAATAAAAAAATACAATAAAACAGCAGCATGCATATGTTACATTATATATATCAATAAACGCTAATTAAATAATAAAACCAAAAATTTATAATGAAGGAAAAATGAGACACTTAGAACAAACTGCTTGTAAAAAAAGATCCCATTTTAAATCGAACCTGGGGTCTATTTCATAAAGACGTTTGTAAATTTTCATTTTACGAGTCTCCGCCTATTTTTTGTAAAATAGACAATATACCACACGGCTAATATTGATTGGTCAGCGGAGAAAAAATGACGTAGGTTACGACCAATGAGCGCAGAGGCAATGTCGCAGATCCTCCCCTGGACTACAAGTTGAAAAACCTTTATTGTGTATTTTACAAAAAATAGGAGGAGATTTGTAAAATAAAAAATTTCGGGACTTTTTCTGAAAACAGCCCCTGAATATACTTTTGTATTTAATAGACAAGTGAACATGAAAAACCAGTAAACAGTGGGGTAGTTATTTACCAGGCACCTTTACTGACAGTTCTTTTATTAATAGTAATCCCTTTGGGCGCAAGAAACCATACCCCACTGAAAAAGCAATTATAATTTGAAATCAGTCAAACATATAATTTTAAAAACATGAGCGCACGTTATTAGATATTTTAAAAGTACATGTTACACGTTCCAAAGCGATGCCTTTTTGAATATAATAAACTGTAATTTTTAAATAAATAGATCAGGAAAAATAAAAATTTAATAGAATATTTCGACATAAGGCGTTTTACACAGTAAAATTCCAATACACAATAAGACGAAAGTGGAAATAAAAATATTGTTTGAATAAAAACTTTTATTAACTTATAAATGTAAAATATTGCGTAAAAACTATATTTAAATTAATGTATGGATTAAATTTGTATTAATAAAGTAATTAAATTTTAATTTCGTAAAAATGTCAACATAAAAAATAAAATTGCGTGATCAGAATCAGAGTACGTTCGCGTGAATGCCTTTTCGCGGACCATTGTGCATATGCGTACCATTGTGTGTGTGCGCGCTCAATATATATTATATAATTTTTTATTAACTAACTTTTCCAAGAGCTTTGGTTTCATATATTTAAAGCATCTAATTTTTAAGTTAAGGCAGGCTGAATTTTATGATATTAGATTTTGTTTTTGAAGAATTAAAATACTTCTTCAAAGTCGGGCATTTGAGTGTCGCACTACTAAAGATTTCCAGATTACAGACCACGCTAAAATTTCGATGTTGATATTTAAAATCAATATTACGCCTAACATTTATTCAGTAATAAAATAGCGTATTTTTGAAGCACTTAAAATTTTTAGGCTATTTCGATTTACTTCAAAAAATTTACTCCAATATTTTTTTAATACAACCTAAGCCTAAGGTTACCTTAAAAATGAAAAAAAAACTTTATCAAATAACTTTATCAAATAACTTTATAAAAGTTTGCCTGTTTTTATGATTTATTTGGGCTTGTAAAACAGCTTTTCTTTGAAGAAAAGCTTTGAAGTATATTTGTCGAGCTAAATCGATGTTAGTATTTAATTTAACCAAAAATTTTAGATAATAAATAACAATAAACAGATTAAATAAGCTTTAAAACTAAAAATAAACGAATTTTTATTTTAATGTCAATAAAAGTACATCATGATACAGCAATCACTAAGATTAAAACTGTGATTGCTATTATGTCGTTCATACCTAAGATGAACACTTTTGAAAAACCAAACACCAACTTTTGCCATCATTTCATTGCAATTTTATTTTTTATGTTGACATTTAATAATTTTTAATTGTTTTCAGAAATTAAAATTTTAATAATTTTATTAATACAAATCTAATTCATACACTATTTTAAATTTAGTTTTTACGCAATATTTTACATTGATAAGTTAATAAAAGTTTTTATTCAAATAATATTTTTATTTCCACTTTCGTCTTATTGTGTATCGGAATTTTATCTGTGTAAAACGCCTTATGTCGAAATAGTCTATTGGGACGAGCGTGGCTCGCCAGGTACATAAACAAATGGCTAAAAAAATTAAAGTAATATTACCTACCAAAATTTACCCAACAAAGAACCAGCTATAATATTTTGATTAAATAGACCAGTAAACAAGAAGTTTAGCAGATATGTGTAACAGTATATGTGAAACTTCTCTGAAAACTTAGTTCGAGCGTTATAGAAGGCAATTATCTTTACCCATTCGTTGTCTGAATTATAATGCAATGGATAGCACACCAGAGTTGAATTTAATTAAATAAATTAATAAATTTATTTTGTCATTTAAATACATAGAAAGGAAAGATACAAAAGCTAGTAACCGTTAAAGCACCCAAACTTGTATCTATCTATTAGTGTTGTAAAAAGTTACTTTTACTTTTATTTAAAGTAATAAAAGTAACGGATTTTGGATTACTTTTACTTTTACTTTTACTCGACTTTTAAAATTTCAAATACTTTTACTTTTACTTTTACTCGACTTTTGAAATTTCAAATACTTTTACTTTTACTCTTACTCGGATTTTCCACTGCAAATACTTAAATTAATTTAAGTAAAGCTTAAGTAATTTCAATGGGTTGATTTCCTATGGGCTTGTTATAAAGTAAATGGCAAAAGACAATTTTTTATGCCGCTAACACGCTAAAACCATATATTTTGACTAAAAAACTTATTAAAATGATAATTATGCATAAAATTAGCAAAAAAACTTTAGAACGGAGCTCTGGAGCTCCAAAAACCGGTATTTTGCTCCGGTTCAAAATTACTTTTATTATACTTTTACTTTTACTTAAAAAAATAGGTCTTACTTTTACTTTTACTTTACTTAAATAAAATTTTGACCATTACTTTTACTTTTACTTTACTTAAATTAAAAAATCACAAATTACTTTTACTCTTACTTTACTTAAATTAAAATTTTTCAATTTACTTTTACTTTTACTTAAAATAATTCAAAATCAATACTTTTTACAACACTACTATCTATATGAACACTAACTAAACATAGAAGAAAAGCACTAAAAGCGAAAACCACAGAAATGCCCACCAAAAAAATTAAAACTAACCGCCAAACTATATTATCAGTAGGATTACAGGTTTGTAGGCGGAGATTTGTAAAATGAGAATTTACAGAGGTTTTTACGAAACAGGCCCCTGGCCCACTTAACTGGTACCTTTTAAATTTTAGTCCCATTTAAATGAAATTCCATTCAAATGGGACCTATGAATTAAAAAATTACAATAATTTTTTTTACAAATACAAAACATTTTATACTGTTTTTACTTGAACGGCGGTCTTGCGTGCGTAATTAAAAAAATGTTTTTTAAGCACATCATTTTTTATTGTTTTCGCTTTAGTGGCAGTTGGATATGTGAAATAAATTATTTTTTTAATTACGCACCATATTGATTTTTATTTTCGTCAGACAGACAGTAAAATAACAAAATACAAAATTACAAAACCATAATACAAACACAAAATATAAATGTTTATCATTAAACAACATAACATTAAAGAAGGTTTTAGCAAAGAACAGAAATTCTTTAAAACTACCAATAAAAAGTGCATAAATTTTATTCATTTTTTAAATAGCCTAAAAGTGACATTTGAATTAAAATAAACCGTTTCAAGAACAAATTTGTTAAATCTAAGCTGTTTTTGTAAAATTTTGTTTTATGTCTTAAATAATTGCATTTTTGGCAAATGGTAATTTTTCCATGTTTATTAAGCCAAAAAACGCTTAGGCAACTATCTAATGCCATTTCTGTTGTGTAATTAGCTCGCCATATAAACAACTTTACATTAATAATAACTTTTTTTATTCAGTGAGCAACTGCACAAACCATATGCTTATTTCGAATAGTCCAGTTATGTCTACCTATGCACGGTCAGACCTGTGCACGGTCTGGAAATCCCCCCTATTGAAGGATTTGCCCAACCCCTTTTATTGCCCCCTCCGCCCGAAAATAAAAAAGTACCCAAAAATTATGGCGCCTGCTTTGACCTATTAGGACGCCATCATCGCAAAATTTTTGCAGTTTTTATCCTATTTCAATGCATTTTAAGTCATTTTAGACCTATTTTTACCTTATTTTCACTTCTTTTTTCTCTTTTTTTTCTTTTTTTTTCTCTCTTTCTTCTTTATTTGCGTCCTTCCATTTTATTGCTCCCCCGTTTCAAAAAAGTTGCCCCCTGTGCCCCTCGTTTTGGAATTCTCCCCCTCAATAAAACCCCGGGGGGGCAGTTCACAGGTCTGCTACCCCATTTCTCTTCTGTCTAAATATACTCCTGGGGTGAAATCGCCCCTTTTCCCTGTTCTATTCTAGAGCATTTTTAAAGGCTAGTCTTCCACTTTTTTTAATTAGTTTGAAAAAAATTTTTGAATCAAATTCAAAAAATAATCTAATAAAATAAGTTTTAGCTGCGCAATAACTTATAATCATTTCGTTGCTTGAATCAAATTCAAAAATTATTTTATTAGATTATTTTTTGAATCAAATTCAAAAAATAATCTAATAAAATAAGTTTTAGCTGCGCAATAACTTATAATCATTTCGTTGCTGATATGTACTTTTTTAATATTATCAATAGAATACATATTTTATGTTTAAATTATATGTTCAAAAATTTGCAGATATTTTACATTCATTTTTATAGTTGAAACGGTAAATGTAAATCTATATCGTCAGGGTATATGTTAAGTCCTTTACTGCTTAAGATTTAAAAATCAGATTCAGTTGGGGCATCAATACAAACACGCTTTAGAATATCTATAAAGTAAAAACAAAAAAGAATTGGGGCCATTATGAGTGGATTAAACCTTATGAGTGGGGCCATTATGAGTGGATAAACCTCTGTAAATTCTCATTTTACAAATCTCCGCCTACAAACCTGTAATCCTACTGATAATATAGTTTGGCGGTTAGTTTTAATTTTTTTGGTGGGCATTTCTGTGGTTTTCGCTTTTAGTGCTTTTCTTCTATGTTTAGTTAGTGTTCATATAGATAGTAGTGTTGTAAAAAGTATTGATTTTGAATTATTTTAAGTAAAAGTAAAAGTAAATTGAAAAATTTTAATTTAAGTAAAGTAAGAGTAAAAGTAATTTGTGATTTTTTAATTTAAGTAAAGTAAAAGTAAAAGTAATGGTCAAAATTTTATTTAAGTAAAGTAAAAGTAAAAGTAAGACCTATTTTTTTAAGTAAAAGTAAAAGTATAATAAAAGTAATTTTGAACCGGAGCAAAATACCGGTTTTTGGAGCTCCAGAGCTCCGTTCTAAAGTTTTTTTGCTAATTTTATGCATAATTATCATTTTAATAAGTTTTTTAGTCAAAATATATGGTTTTAGCGTGTTAGCGGCATAAAAAATTGTCTTTTGCCATTTACTTTATAACAAGCCCATAGGAAATCAACCCATTGAAATTACTTAAGCTTTACTTAAATTAATTTAAGTATTTGCAGTGGAAAATCCGAGTAAGAGTAAAAGTAAAAGTATTTGAAATTTCAAAAGTCGAGTAAAAGTAAAAGTAAAAGTATTTGAAATTTTAAAAGTCGAGTAAAAGTAAAAGTAAAAGTAATCCAAAATCCGTTACTTTTATTACTTTAAATAAAAGTAAAAGTAACTTTTTACAACACTAATAGATAGATACAAGTTTGGGTGCTTTAACGGTTACTAGCTTTTGTATCTTTCCTTTCTATGTATTTAAATGACAAAATAAATTTATTAATTTATTTAATTAAATTCAACTCTGGTGTGCTATCCATTGCATTATAATTCAGACAACGAATGGGTAAAGATAATTGCCTTCTATAACGCTCGAACTAAGTTTTCAGAGAAGTTTCAAATATACTGTTACACATATCTGCTAAACTTCTTGTTTACTGGTCTATTTAATCAAAATATTATAGCTGGTTCTTTGTTGGGTAAATTTTGGTAGGTAATATTACTTTAATTTTTTTAGCCATTTGTTTATGTACCTGGCGAGCCACGCTCGTCCCAATTAAATTTTTATTTTTCCTGGTCTATTTATTTAAAAATTACAGTTTATTATATTCAAAAAGGCATCGCTTTGGAACGTGTAACATGTACTTTTAAAATATCTAATAAATGTGTTCAATATTAAATGTGTTCTAATTAGTTCATTATAATTTTTTAAAAAATTTAAGCACTGAACTAAAAGGACAAATATTTTTCTTAAAGCTCAAATATGCTAGGTCGAAAAATTATCTCTAGTAACATAACCAATCACTGCGTATAATAAAAACATCAATATAATATCACTAGCCTTCATCGTCCACACATTTGCCCTAATTTAATCTTTTAAGTGCTATTGGGGTCATGAGAAAGAGGACCAAGTAAAATTTGGCGTTTATGACGTTTAAAAAAATTGAATCGCTGAATTTTTTCTTTCATTTATCGCTTTTTTAACAAAATATACAAATATTAGAAAACTTTAGCCGTTTAAAAATTAAATTTCCGTTCCAAAACGATGATTTTTTTGCAAATAAATGTTTCAAAGGTATTTATACGGTATCCCAAATATTAAATGTATTGCTCAAACTTTTGTTGAGTTATGTTGTTGCTAATACTTAAATTCAAAACATCGAATCATTAGGGTCATTCAAATCATTAAGATTTAATTCACCTGCAAATTAGTTAAAACTCTCAAAACACTTGTAATTTTATGGAGAATCACGACGGTTAATTCAATGTACACAAAAGTCTTGGGAAGAAATCAAAATAATTTGTATATGACGTTGTTTAACAAAAAAACACCATCATAATACACACAAATAACATTAATATAAAACAATTTTGGTAAAAAAACCAGCTGGTTGTATATCTTTTTCTCATTTTTCTCTTATATACAAATTATTTTCAATTCTTCTCGAGACCTTTGTGTACATTTAATTAACCGTCATGATTCCCCATAAAAAATATTTCATGTAAGTCATAAGTCAAAAAGGCACTGTTTAAAACCCAACACTTTTGTTTAAATTTAGATGAAGTTAAATATACCACAATTATAAAATTTTATTGCGGACATTAATTAACACGTTTTTTTATTATTAAATTTTCTCCATCGGATGTCAAAATATTGAAAGCGAGACACGACGGTCCCGAGACACAACAGTCCCGCGACACGACAATCCTGGGAGACGAAAGGTATAACACGACGGTCCCAGGAATCAGAGAGGATCCAAAACGATGCTCCCTAAAGAATGCGTCTGCAATGCTACTGCTGCAACGTTGAGAAAAATGATATTTAGACAGCATTAGAAAGCGTGCAAACCAATTAAATTAGACCAAATAAAATAGACAAAATGATTTGAATTTTTAATATATTATGTAAGTTAAACATAATTTGGAATATATTTTTACTCATTCTGTTGCATTTTTTGAAGTTAAATTTTTGTTTTGATTTGAAATTTGAAATTCGATAAAACAAGTTAAAACATTTGCATTTAACAAGTAACATACAGTGCCGGATAAAAGCAGCCTAGGATTGAAACGCGTTCTGCGCTCCGGTAACGTTTTAGAGAACGCGCGTTCCGGGAACGCACTCCAAGGATTTTCGACATCCTGGAACGCGTTCTGGCTTTTTCTTGGATTTCCGGAACGCACCCAGAACGAGCTCGGCACGCATTCCTGGAACGACGCAGGTCGGCGATAGTTGTATAGGAACATCAAAGTTGGGAATTGATGTCATAGCCAATCACAGGCTGAGATTTACACCCTTCCCAGGCGCGTTTCTGGAACACGTTCCAGGAACGATGCAGATGGGCAAAGTCGGAACGTCAAAGCTGGGAATTGATTTCATAGGCAATCACAGGCTGAGATTTACACCCTTCCCAAGCGCGTTCCTGGAACGTGTTCCAGGAACGATGCAGGTGTTTAACAGGATAGTAATTAAATTATGAAAAGATGCCAAAACACTTTTTATGTCTTACACCCATTCTTAGGACCATCAAAGTCAGTCCAAGATTTTGACTGAAATATAATTATTTGGAGCTTATTAGCAACATTTCATCACAATGCATTTAATTATTAGTTTAAGAATGATTTAGTTCAATAAATAGATTACAGAAATATCAATAATATAAAAATAAAAACTGTTTACCGCATTTAAACATAACTACATATTTTCCTATATCAAAATTTCGCTGAAATCAAAAATACAATATTTTATTAATACATAAATATAAAATATACTAAATAGTGTCAAAATAAAACAACAATAATCTTTTTACAGTTATGCAAAAAGATTATTGTCATCTTGTTGTTTAATTATTTAGCTTAAATTTTTTTTTGATTATTTTATTTTTTGTAATTGCAGTATTTTATTAAGACATCAATAAAAACGTACAAAATATTGTGAAACTAAAACGTACAACACTAATACTACCTCTATAGATTGATCTACGAACTTTTGCAGGGGTAGATCAACTATGGAAAGAACAAGACATAGTTCAAGCACGTGCTTCAACTTGGGGCAGTCACAAGTCGTTGCACAAAAATAATTCTACTCGTCATCAAAGTAGTCCATTCTTTTTTTGTTAGATTTTAGTTTTTTATCTGAACTCTGCAAAAAAATTACGTTTTAGCTCAATCAAAACAACATTCGATACAAATAACTGAAGGAAATAATTCGAAAAATAGTGTTTTATTATTTGTTTATTTATGTATGCAACAAATTGTAAAAAAATTCATATCATTTTAAAAGCTATATTATAACACAGATTGTGGAAAACGCTTTAAAGGTTAGAAAAAATTAACGTCAATATCATTCAAATGAACGTAAACTTATTTTCCCATGTTTAAACATCCAAACAAATTGCCAAATTAAGTCCCTCAAATATAGTCAAACTTTTAAAGTTGCTTTATATTGAAATTTCGACTTAATTTTAGCCTAAAAACTCAAATTTTCGAAGGGACACTTTAAAACAAAACAAAATTTCGACTTTCATTTAAGCAATTACCGAAGAAATGTATCTTTATAAGTTGATATATCGTTAATTTTAAAACCAGTATCACAGGTAAAACTTGCGTACGTGTCTACAAAATTCGGTTATATTTATCCCTTCTTCTTTTTGCCAAAAAACTGAGAAATTAAAAAGGTACAAGTCCCAAACATGCACCAATTATCAGTTTGACCGCATCTAAAAACAAAATACACAAATAAAACATCCTCATACCCCAAATCGAACACTTAGACCTCATTTTTGAGGTTATTTTTGGGATTTAAATTTTTCGTAAGGAGTTATGACCATTTTCGGCCCAGAATTATCGAAAAAACGCCATTTTTGGGGGGTCATAACTCCTAAATCACTGGAAGATATTTTGTTGAAAAAAAAGTTTTGGGGGCTATTTGGGGGCAGGGGTAAGGTTTTCACCAAAAATTATCAAAATTTAAGGCAAAAAGTTTGACTCCGCTCTGCACCGCACCTTTAAAGAAAATAAAAACACATACTGTTTATTTGTGCTTGTTGATATTTTTGAAATAGTATAAATAGTAGACAATAAAAGAAAATAAATTTAAAATTTTTTCAGTATTCAAGCAATTACACTGTAGCGACTTTTCTCTAAGAACATGCTTGTATATTGTTAATTTTAAACAAAAAATATTAACCGGGCAGTATGTTAATTTGAATTGTATTTGGGATTTTCTAATTAATGTGTTAAGTTAATTAATATTTTAAAATTTACGATTTATATTTCAAATTTAAACACGAAAAATGATATTCTGTAATTATCAGGCGAAGTTCTTTCGTTCTAACATTATTGAAATTTAAAATTCAAAAATTTACAAGTATAAAAGCGGATGAATCTAAAAATTTACAAAAAGTGACTATTAAAATTCACAAGTTAAAAAAACGGAGGAATAAAAAAAAAGTAGTTTAAAAATTATGTTGTTTTTGTATTTTCGGTAATGAAAGTGTCATAACTATTTAGTTATGACACTTTCATTACCGAAAATACAAAAACAACATAATTTTTAAGCTACATTTTTTTTTATTCCTCCGTTTTTGTACTTGTAAATTTTAATAGTCACTTTGTAAATTTTAGATTCATCCGCGCTTTTTTACTTGTAAATTTTACTTGTAAACTTTCCGGCTAACGATGTTTCCACCCTTAAATATCGTGTTCCGAATATCTCGCCATCTAAAGCGGAGGGAGTTCCAGAGCTCCGAAGCTTTGGATTTTCGCCTTTAAATGAGCCCTTTATAGCTTATTTTAGCTTTAAATAGATTTTAATCTATTCTATCTGTTTTTACAAAACTGATTTTATTGTTTTAAAAATATTTGAAAAATTTTTAGTTTAAAAAACTAATTTGACAAAAAATTTAGTGTGATTACTTTTAACAAGAATATATAAGAGAAGAATGTACCAAAAAATTTACAAAAAATCGCACCCATTCGTGCATCTGTTTGCCATAGAGTCCCCCCCCCTGGGGTTTATGTAATCTCTCTGTAACATACCCCCCCCCTGGGCAGCAGCATACCCCCCCCCGGGGGAGTATATAAACCCCCCGGGGGGAGATAGCCTCCTCTCGGGGAGCATATAACCCCCCCGGGGAGCGGACACGTCTCCCCCGAAATTTAAAAAAAAAATTTTTTTTTTAAATTTTGGGGGAGCATATACACTCCCCCAGGGGGGGTTCCCACGCTCCGGGGGGGGGGGGTCGACACCACCCGGGGGGTCGATATACTCCCTCGGGGGGTCTATATACTCCCCCGGGGGGTCCTCATACTCCCTGGGGAGGTCCCACAGCGCTCCCCCGGGGGGTTCACAGGCTCCCCCGGGGGGTGGGTTCACACACGGCCCCGCGGGGGTCCGACGAGGTCCCCCTTGGGGCGCACAAAAACCCCTGCGGGGAGGGGTTTATTGTATAGCAAACCGATGCACGGATGGGTGCGATTTTTTGTATTGAGTGGTACATTTTTCTCTCACATATTCTTGCTTTTAATTATTCGTAAACTTTGTATAAAAAATAAGGCGGAACTCCTCGTAACTCCTATGCTTTTTTTGGAAGCTGCTAAAAAACGGAACTCCGCTTCATAGTTCCACAGTTCGGTGCTCCGGGAAACATTACCAGTTTAGGCATTTTGAACGGAAACTTCTGGCGGGCATATTATTCCGATCAAAATCCTGCCTTAAGATTTTTTACATTGTACATGTATTGAGTTCAGTATTTAAAGACACACTATTTACTTGAGTTTTATGATACCCTGTTTTAGTTCAGCTCAGAAATATAGGCGTTACGAATTGCAGCAAATATTTTTTTAAAATCTCAAGCAAAGTTAAATTCAACGATTTTCAAAATCGTGGTACAATAAAATTTATTGTCTTAAATTTGAGAAAACAAAACTTTAAAAATTCAGATTAAATTGTTGTTGCAACAGTTCCAAGCATATCATTGTTACCTTGTGGTTCAAATATGTAGCTTAGAAAATTTAAAACATACTTTCGGCTATCAATTTAAGGTGTTAGAAAATTGGCTTATTTTTAAAGCACAAAAAAACTATGAGCAAATAAAATCTAGCTGACAGCGATATTTGCAGTATTGAGTCGACTATTTAACAACAAAAACATTCAAAAAATTTCACTAAAGCGGATTAATAACAAAAAATATCAGAAACTGAATTTTAATAATTATTTATCAAATGACTGAGTTAAGAAATTAAACTAAAAATTTTTTAAGCGCTAAAGTTGATTAATTTTTGTATATTTTGTGTAAATCGGTGGAATTAAAAAAAATTCTGCGTTCTTATTTGTTTTTAAAAAAACGTCAAATTACCGTAGACAATTTTAATTGGTCTTCTCGATGTCTGCATTCTAATTTTCAGCGTCAGCGACAAGAAATAATTCAACCATAGCACAAAAGTAACTGTATGAATGTTTGCAGAAAAAGGACTTTCTCGCCAAAGTTCTGTATTTGCGTGTCATCATTCCTGGATTATTAACATTTTCATACAAAAAGTGATTTTTTTGTTTTTCTTAATTTTTGCTTTGTGTTTAAACTGCATCAAATTTGAAACGAAGCACTATTTACCTTAAAATAACTTCGATTCCCCGTTAAAAATTGTTAATTTTCATGTTTTGATATTTTCTTCAAAATCACATTGTAATGCGTTAAACTAACTGCGCATTTTAAGATTCCGTGAATTTCAGTCCCCTTAA
>JASAMX010022436.1:0-10910 GCA_030248175.1 Microlaimidae sp. YZB2_3
AGCAACAACGTGGGGTAAACCAAAAGAAACACTCATACACACATACAAGGCAATCACTCGACCAATAATCGAGTATGCCAACACAGTCTGGGGCCCCACTACATCACACACACAAATCAGCAAACTACAAACAATACAAAACACAGCTCTCAGGGTCGCAACAGGGCACACCACAGACACAAACATAAACATCATTCACACAGAGGCTAAAGTCCTCCCAATAGCAACACACATTCATCTCCATGCAAAACAAGCAAAATTGGCGGCCATGTACACAAACAATCCACTCAACTATTTATCACAACAACCTGCACCCAGCAGGCTCAAAAAACAAACAATTTTTCACAACAACAACTACACAACAAACATTCCAACAGACATACACAACAATACCTACAAAGCACTAAAACAACAAATCCACACAAACACAGTCACAAACCACATCAACAACACTCCAATAAATCCAATACTACAAACAAAAGCACCAGCAATAAGCAACGAGGAAGAAAATCTTCCTCGCGGGGTCAGGAGAATCCTCGCCCAACTCAGGGCGGGGAAATCTCCTTTCCTCTACTCCTACCTACACAAAATAAATCCTACACAACACACATCACCAAACTGCCCGCTATGCAAAACACAAATACACACAACACCTTTTCACATGCATAAACATTAACACGACCTTGGGACCAGAGGACCTTTGGGCAAACCCCGTTGCAGTTGCTGAGCTCCTCCGGGAGTGGGAAGAGGGGGTGAGCAAGGCGAGAAGCGTGCCGGACGGACCACACCAGGGTTGATGGAAACCCTGGCCACTGGCAAAGGACACACACACACACTGCATGCAGTAAACACTCTAGCGGTAAAGGTTGCCAACGTTATTAATGTTGGACAAAGTGTCTCAACCATAAGGGTGAAATTTTTCCGCCCCTCCTGGCTTATCTTAGCGCCTGCCCTTTGTATAATCTGCATAGGGAAGATAAGTTTCAGGTAATGCAACAACAGACTGTAGTTTATAAATTTTAAAAAAAGTTAAATGAGTACTTTCATGAATCAAATACCCAAATCGCCTGAATATAAAACTTTATTTTAATAATCAGCCGTTCAGGCTAAAGCTTGGAAATGATGTAAGACTTGGTATCAAAAAGCAAAATATAAAATTCAAATTAGACACTTTTTTAAAAATAAGAAGTCCGTTCTGAGTGATATAGAAGTTTGTTTTGTAAAAGTCCTTTAATATTAGTAAAAAAACGCAGTGTTTTAGGAAATAAATCTTTGATAGGATTAAAAGTTAAAACAGAGCAGTAAAATACGATGTATAAAAGTCGGAGTAAGCTTGCATTAGCAATGTATCCTTGGCTGAACAGATTCTTAAAAACCAGACATAAAAGTTATAAAAAATTTTTTTTCCAATAATTTTGCAATTTTAACCTATAGATAAATTTAGTATTTAAAGATAAAATTTAAAGACTAAATACCGTACTATAAAATGTCCATAAAACTGTCTTTTTGGAGAGTGATTTTTATTTTGAAAGTGTTTTTTTTTTTGGAAGTGGTTTTTTCTGGAGAGTGGTTTTTTAAATGTCCAATGTAGCCACTTTTTGGAAAAATATGCCTTTTTGTTTATTACTGGTTGATTTTAAACAAAATTTTAAATCTAAACTTTTGGCTTTGTTTTAGATTGACTAGAATATCCGTATTTTAAAATTAATCAAAATATATAGTAATAGTAATTCAGTAGTTTTAATGCACACCTTAGATTAAAATCATGCGAAATTTTGAATGCAATATTTACCACCAAAGTGCACAAAAGCTAAAAATTTTGAATTTTACCACAAATACAGAAAAGGTGAATTTTAATTTTTAAGATTTCCTACAATCATTTAATTGTAAAACAAAATTTTGGTTAAAACGTATACAAACAAATTAGCGACATTATTTAGTGACAAAGCAAATTAAATGAAAAAAATTTTTATTGACGTTTTTATGTTTTATATTATAGTTTCTGAATTTATTGTTTTCTTTTGTGTATTTGAATGCGATAATAATAAAAATGTTGCAAATATAAAATAAAGGAATTTCCTAATATTAAAATAAAACTTTCCGAAAAAACAAAATATCAAATTATTTCCAAATTTATTGTTTGGTTTTTAAAGAAGTAATACCACAAATCAAATTCCTGTAACGCCCAGATCATACAACTCTTTTGTTACTGAACCGATAATTTATAAATGTTTTTGAATTGGTCTGGAGAAACAAAAATATTTAATTTGAGGTAGATTAAGATTAAAAAAGTAGTTTTGTATTAAAAGAGTAGTCCATTCAGGGCATTATAGAAATTTGATTTGCGACAGTCCTCATTTAATTACAATAAACTAAACGGGCCAAAAAACTAAAAATAATTTTGACGTCTAGATTAAGATTAAGGTTTTGTATTAAAAGAGTAGTCCATTCGGGGTTATAGAAATTTGATTTGTGACAGTGTTTCTTTAATTACAGTAAACTAAACGGGCAAAAAAACTAAAAATAGTTTAAAAATAAAAAAATCCTAAAATTCCTAAATCAATGCAAAATAAATCAAATAAGCTTAGAAAATTGTAGTACAAAGGTTTTTGTATAAAACCAAATATTGCAGCAAAATGACTTTCGATGTGACACTAGATTTTGATTGGATTTTTGGTCAAGACTGAAATGAGCGTTTTTTTCGGTACTGAAACAAAGTGGGACTCAAATGAAGCGAGATTGAAACGAAGCAGGACTGAAATGAGGCGGGACTGAAACGAAGCAGGACTGAAACGAAGCGGGACTGAAACGAAGCTCCTGGAGATTTTTTCCCAGGACTAAAACGAAGCGGGACTGAAACGAAGCGGACCCCCAAGTTTTAGGAAGAAAGTGTTGGCAATTTTGAGACTTTTTTGGGGCGTATATGCATAGGTGGACAGGGGTTATACCTTCCTCTCCCAAAAAAAAATTCCAAACTCACCCCCCCCCCCCCCAATTTTAATCTTGCTGGCACTATCTATCTTTTCTTAAACTTGCGGGTAAAATTTACCTCTAATCCAACCTCTTCACCCCTCCCCTCCAAAAAAATCCGAAATGCTACCAACAATCAAACAGTGTGCATGTTAAAGGGGTTGAACTTTAAGTAGTGATTTTTCTGTTAATTCTCCTTAAAATATTTTGCTTACATTTTTGCTGCAATTTGTTACAAAGTTAAAAAAACAGTTTAAAAACTTTATTCAACATTTTTAAAACTTTGGGGCTGTCGCTAATATACTGCTATAAACATACATGGGCAAGTCGGTCGGTAGTAGGAGGATTGAGAACCTGTAATTAGGGTGGTTTAAATCTGAGGAATACAATTAATTTATCCATATTGTTTCTTGATTTAAAAAAAAATGGTAAAACCCGCTCGTTTTAGGTCCAAAAACCTTGCATTCTTAAAAATTTGTTTGCTTAAAAAATTTATTTGACATGAAACTTAAGTTTTAAAGCAGTCGGAAGTTATTTTACAATTTTTTTTCTTTGTCTTTCCAAACCGAGGGTTAATCGTCCCTTCTTCTTTGGGGCGGAAGGATTAAATCCTTTTTCTCAGATTTTCGGTGGTTAACCAAAACTTCTCCCTATTCCCCCTATTCCCGTCTATGGCTATAATCAAGTGAAAATAAACGTTGGCCGTAAAAACAAAGCGTAAGAATAAATTCAAAAGTGGCCTCTGTAAATTCCTAAATTTTCACCATTATTGATTGAAAAATATAGTTCCACAACACAAATCGACCCCTAGACTTCTTTTTTTGTAACTTTTCCTGTGATTGTCAACATAGGTCACCGACCTTCGACGGCTCAGGGGGGGGGTCCACACCCCGGGGTGTGGAGGTTTTTGACCTCCAGGGGGGGGGTCCCCCCCCGGGGTGTTTTTTTTGAAAAAAAGCAGGGGGGGTGGTCACACCCCGGGTACAATTTTTTTGAACAAAATTGACAATTTTTTTACGAAATTTGACCATTTTTTAAGCATTTTTTGGGAAATTCGAGTTAGGGGGGGGTGGTCAAAATGGGCCTTAGGGGGGGGGGTCAGGGGTTCAGGGGTCGATGGGGGGAGGGGTCAAAATGGGCCTTAGGGGGGGGGGTAGTCTCAAGGCCGTAGGGACCCCCCCCTACACCCCCCCTTCGGTGACCTATGATTGTCAAAATACACTAATAAAGTAATAATTTACACTTTTACAGGCGCAGAAAGAAAGCGCTTTGGAGCAGGAAGCCAAGCGGCAAATGGGAGTAAATCAGGATGAAGTTCAGTTCTCAGTGGAAGCACCGATGGAACAGAAACTTTACTTGTGGTCGGACAAATATCGTCCCAGAAAGCCTAGATACTTCAACCGCGTGCATACGGTAAGTATAAGATTTCTAGGGACTGCTAATTGGTTGGTGCAACTTATGAGTGCTTATGCCATTTATTGAACCACTAGGACCTTGCTAACCTTCCCAATGGGCCAACCGCTATGGGTGCTATCTGGTGGCTAGATCTTTTCTTTTATAGAAATGAGTCCAACTTGGAATGGCTAGATAATTGTTGTTGTACGTTCATAAATGCATGGTAGTTTTCCATTTAGCGAATCAGTGGACAAATGCAGTTCCATAGTACTCCCAAACCTTGGTATTTTTTTTCTGGAAACGGATAATTAAGGTCTGAGGAGTGTCTGTATGGAGTCTTTACCGCTGGTTTTGCAGAAACATCTATGCTGCTCTGCTTATGTACGACCTTTAATAAATAAGATCAATATTAAGCGATTTAATAAGATCCTTTAAACAAAAACCTCAGAATGGGTGGGCACTGCGCGCAGTGAACACTATAACAGTAGAGGATGCCAACATCCTTATCAATGTAAGAAGAAGCGTCTCTACTTATGAGGGTGAAATTGTTTTCGCCCCTACTGGGTTGCCTTAGCGCCTGCCCTTTGCATATATCTGATCTGATCTGACCAGATATCTGATCTGATCTGGCCAAGTTTTTTTTTATCAGATCTGGTAAATGCGGAATTTTGTTTTTCATGTCAATGTCAATTATTATAATTTTTTTGCTTTTTTTGTTAGACACAAACTAAAAAATTATGCATTGCTTTAATACTGTTTGTGCAGCAGAACCTTGCTGATGAGTCCCACTTCCCCTTATCAAGAAGTCGTTAGTCTATACATCAATACCTGCTCAACCAATGAAATAGACTAAACATCAAATAAACTTGACTTTTTTGAATTTTTATATGTTAGATTTTTAAACTGAAGAATTACATATTAAAGCTGAATTCATTTAGGCTAAAATTAAATATGTACCGCTCGCTGTCAAGAACAAATAAAAAATAAACGCGTAAACCGAGAAAAATAAATAAATAGTCAGTGGTAATGTAACCAATAATTATTAAATTCCGCCATGTATTCCTGATCTGAAAATCCGGATCTGGTTGGGCCCTAGATAAGTTTCAGATAATCTAGCTACAACAAAAACGAGATGTGCCCGCCATTGTATGCTTAATCATTGTTGTTATTGTTGCATTTCTTTAAGGATTTCCCCTGGGCAGATTCTGCAAAAGGTAGGCATTAAAAGAAGTCAGGGGGAATGAAAACAATTTCAATCCCTTGGTCCAACATCAATTACAATGCTAGCAACCTACCCGCCAAAGTGTTTACTGTGCAAGTGTTAATTAGTTAATTCATTTCAAGATTTTCCAGAAATATTTTTAAATGGCCGTGGCCGAGCCTGGTTTTACTTATTTTACGTTTTACATTAGTACATACTCTTTACACATACACTCTTCTTCCAACCTCAGTATCTCTATTTCAGAACAATAACCCAAGGTCTTAGACTAGCATTGAATTGCCTTGCATTGCTGACATGCAACAACAATAATCTATATCTACTCAGTAGTACAAGCGAGACTCGTTTTTAAAGAAGAAAAAACAGAATAACAAAAGGTTATCTTAAGATAGATCTATTGAGTGCTGCCCAAAGGTCAGCTCGGTCCCACTGGCAGAGTATTCAATGGCATGGGTAAAGCATACCTCCTCTTAGAGTGAAATTTTTTATTAGCATTTTTAAAGTATTATTTAACAAACAACCGTGCTTTTTTTTGGATTTATCCCAAAATCCTCCCTCTAGGCACTTTTTGATGCGGCCGAAAAAATTTAGTATAATCCTCCTCCCCCTACCCCAAAAAAAATCGGAAAGGCTGGGGGGAGACTGTCCACTTATAGTTATGAATGATCCCCTATTTAGTTCTTAAATTTTTCAGTTTTGGTCCTTAAACCAAGGTAAATACCTGCCTAAGTTAGGTAGATCGAAGGTGTTCGGAATAGGTAGGACCTGAGCGGATGTCCGGTTTGGTGGATCCGGTATATCTGGCCATTTTTAGATCGGGTCCGGTCCAGCCGGATCTTTTTTTGTTAAAAAAAACGGATCTTGGCTGGATCTGAGTTTTTTTTACAAGAATATAATAACATTATTTTTATTTTATTTTGGCACTCCCACCACTAATTTTGACTTATGCTATGCTATTATCCCGCAATAGGATTATTATTTTTACCCATTATGGGTCTTTTTATGTTTGGTTATGTTCTTGATTTTTTAATTATATTTAATTTTATTTTTAAGCTTTTTATTTATTAATTTGTTTTGTATTTTGTATATTTTGTTTTTTAATAAAATTTATATTACACACAAATTAGTTTAGAGTCTATATATTTAAGTTTATGCAAATTTTTTTCTTGTTGTTTTACTAGAGTTTAAACATTAAATAGTTTCTATCATTTTTTAAATCAAATATTTGTTTAAAATTATTGTTTAGCTACTCTATTTTACGCATTTTGGTTTTATGTTTGTTTTTGAAAAAATATAGTTAAGGGCTTAGCTAGAACACTTGCTAAAGATTTTAAAAATAAGGCTAGTATACTATCAGGGGATCGTGAAAATTTGTTTGGTAACTTTTTCAGAAATTTTTATATATTCTTTTCAATTTTTTATAACCCAATCACTGGTAATATTTTGGTTTTTAAGCGCATACCTCCCATATATAGGTGGGCAGGGCAGCCTCCCAGATTTTGGGTTGGGCATATACCCGACCCCCATAATTTGGGGAAATGTACCAAAAAAATTTTTGGGGTATACCTCAAATACCTCATTTTTAGCGTTTTTAGTACTGGAACCCCCCAAATTTTAAGGGATCATGTGTCTGCGGTACCCCTAAATTTTAGGGAGGTGTCAGCTATAATCGGGATTTTCGGGGGATATAACCCCCCCAACCCCCCTCCCCTGCCCACCTATGCTCCCATAGGTATACCAGATATTTATTTAAAATAATTCCAGAAAATTTATTATGTACTGTTAACAAGAAACTTAATTAGATTTTTTATTTCACATTTTGAATTGACATTTATTTTATCATATGCTAGATTGTTATCAGCAGACATGTGCACGGCCCCCCCCCCCGGGGTTAAAACGGGGGGGGCAGTGCACATATCTGCTGATAAGAGACAATCTAGCATATGATAAAATCAATAAAATGTGAAATAAAAAATCTAATTAAGTTTCTTGTTAACAGTACATAATATTTTTCTGGAATTATTTTAGAGATGGATATCTGGTATTATGGGACCAATAGGTGGGCAGGGGAGGGGGGTTGGGGGGCTATATCCCCACGAAAATCCCGATTATAGCTGACACCTCCCTAAAACTAGGGGTACCGCAGAATAATCCTTAAAACTTGGGGGTTTCCAGTACTAAAAACACTAAAAATGATGTATTTGAGGTGCCCAAAAACTTGGTACATTTCCCCAAATTTGGGGGTCGTATGCCCAACCCAAAATATCAATATGGGAGGTATGCGCTTAAACAAAATATTACCAGTGATTGGGTTAGGAAAAAATTGAAAAGAATATATAAAAATTTCTGAAAAAAGTTACCAAACAATTTCACGATTGCCCGTATACTAGCCTTATTTTGAAAATCTTTAGCAAGTGTTATCACTACTTAACTATAATTTTTCGAAAACAACATTAAAACGAAACAGTAATAAAGTAGCTAAACAATAATTTTAAACAAATATTTTGGTTAAAAAATGGATCAAAACTATTTAATGTAAACTCTAGTAAAACAACGAGAAAATTTGCATAAACTTAATAAATAGGACTCAAAAAATATAAATTTTACTAAAAAACAAAATATACAAAATACAAAACAAATTCATGAATAAAAAGTTAAAAATAAAATTAAATATAATTAAAAAATAAGAAAAACATAACCAAACATAAAAAGACCCATAATGATTAGAATAATCCCTATTTGCGGGATAATAGCATAGCATAAGTCATTAATCGTGGTGGGAGTGTCAAAATAAAATAAAAATAATGTTATTATATTCTTTGTAAAAAAAACTCAGATCCAGCCAAGATCCGTTTTTTTAACAAAAAGATCTAACCCGAGATCTAAAAATGGCCAGATATACCGGATCAAACAAACATTCGCTCAGGTCCTACCTATTCAAACACCTAGGCAGGTATTTTACCTTGGTTTAAGGACCAAAACAAGTTAAGCTAAATAGGGATCATTCATAACTATAAGTGGAATCCTCGAGATTTTTTTGGGGTAGGGGGAGGAGGATTATCTAGATTTTTCGGCCGCCAGGTGGGAAAATTGCCTAGAGGGAGGATTTTGGGATAAATCCAAAAAACAGTACTGTTAAATAATACTTTAAAAAAATGCTAATAAAAAAATTTCACTTTAAGAGGAATGCTTTACCCATCGTCCGGTGAGAAAAAAACTAACCTTTGGGCAGCACTCAAATAGATCTATCTTAAGATAACCTTTTGTTATTCTGTTTTCTTCTTTAAGAAACGAGTCGCTTGTACTACTGGGTGGATATTGCTTACATGTCAGCAATGCAAGGCAATTCGAGAGATGCTAGTCTAGACCTTGGGTTATTGTTCTGAAATAGAGATACTGAGATTGGAAAGAAGAGTGTATGTGTAAAGAGTATGTACTAATGTAAATTAAAATAGTGAAACCAGGTCATGAAAAATCTTGAAATGAATTAACTAATTAGTTTGCACAGCTAAACACTTTTCGGGTAGGTTGCTGGCATTGTAATTGATGTTGGACCAAGGGATTGAAATTGTTTTCCTCCCCTGACTTCCTTTAATGCCTAGCTTTTTGCAGAATCTGCCCAGGAAAAGTGCTAAAGTGCAACAACTGACAACAATGATTAAGCATACAATGGCGGGCAGCATCTCGTTTTTTGTTGTAGGCTCATTTATTCTGAAACTTATCTAAGCCTACAAAATCCGGATTTTCAGATCAGTACATGGCGGAATTTAATAATTATTGGTAAATTGACTATTTATTTATTTTCTCGGTTTACGCGTTTATTTTTATTTGTTCTTGACAGCGACGGTACATATTTAATTTTAGCCTGAATGAATTCAGCTTTCAATATGTAATTCTTCAGTTTAAAATTGTAACATATAAAAATTCAAAAAAGTCAAGCTTAGTTGATGTTTCAGTCTCTCATTGGTTGACGGTTATTTTGATGGTACAAACTAGGACTTCTTGATAAGGGGAAGTAGGACTCATCGCAGGTTTATTGCACAAACAGTATTAAAGCAATGCGTGATTTTTTTTTTAGTTTGTGTCTAACAAAAAAAAAAGCAAAAAAATTATAATAATTGGCATTGACATGAAAAATTGCAAAAAAAATATGATAAAAAAAAAAAACTTCACAATAAATAAAATAAATATCTGTGGTCAGATCAGATCAGATATATGCAGGCCAGGCGCTAAGGCCAACCAGTGACAAAAAAAACGATTTCCCACCCTCCGTGGTGGAGCGCCTCTTTCTTACATTAAATATTTGCATACTCTACTGTTATAGTGTTCCACTGCGCGCAGTGCCACCCGGTCTGAGGTTTTTGTTTAAAGGGTACTATTAATTCGCTTAATCGATCTTATTTGAATTTAAAAGGTCGTACATAGCAGACCCAATAAAATGTTTCTGCAAAACCAGCGGTAAATACTCCATACAGACACTCCTCAGACCTTAAATTATCCGTTTCCAGAATTGCCAAAAACTGGGTATCTGGAACTGCATTTGTCCACTGAGAAATTCGGCTAAATCGAAAACACATGCATTTATCGAACGTACAATTTATCTAGGCCATTCCCAAGTTGAAAACTGTATAAAAGAAAGATCCCGCCGCCACCCATAGCGGTTTGGCCCCCTGGAAGGTTTCAGCAAAGTTTCAATAAATGGTGAGGCGCCCCGTGGTACAGCCAACCAATTTTAAAAATTTTTTATCCGTATGAACGCGGTTGATTATCTAGGCTTTCTGGGACGAATTTTTGTCCCGACAAGTAGAGCTCTGTGGGTGCTTCCTGAGAAAATTGAACTTTCATCATTGGGATTACTCCATTTGCCGCTTCCGCTTCCTGCTCCAAAGCGCTTTCTTCTGCGCCGTGCTAAAAGTGTAAATTATTACTTTATTTAGTGTATTTTGGCAATTCACAGGAAAAGTTCAAAAAAGAAGTCCTAGGGGTCAATTTTGTGTTGTGGAACTTTACATATTTTTGCCAAATCAATCAATAATGGTGATTTTCAGAGGCCACTTTTTTGAATTTATTCTACGCTTTGTTTTACGGCCAACCGCTTATTTTCACTTGGTATAAGCAAAAATTGAAATAGGGGAATAGGAAAAAGTTTGGTTTTGGGCAACCCAACGTGCTCCGCCCCGAGAAGGGACGATTAACCCTCGGTTTGGAGGGAGCAAAGAAAAAAAAATTGTTAAATTTTCCCGACTGCTTAAAACTTAAGTTTCATGTCAAATTTTAGGGCAAACAAATTTTTAAGAAGAGGTGTTTGGACTCGGAGCGGGGAGCA
>JASAMX010022438.1:0-25920 GCA_030248175.1 Microlaimidae sp. YZB2_3
CCCATCCGAAGTATATTTTTTTATTTTACTGTCAAAAACACGGTTCTCCAGCTTAAATATGTTTAATACAATTTTTAACTTAAAATAGGCCTTTTTAAATAGGCATAAAACTTATTAGACCTAAAAGAACTTAAACTATTGAGTTAAAATTTTGCTGAAAAAAATCGGACCCCGACCCCCCCTAAAATCGATGGGTCCCTTTTAGGCCCCCGGGGCGGGTCTCTGCAACAATTTTTGGCCTTCCACCGGGGTGCCCCCTGCAGTGCACCGACGCAAAATATCTTATGCTAACCACGAGGAGTTTGGGGGAGTCCGAGCATTTAAAAACGCTAAATCAGGGATTTAAATGTATACCCCAAAAAACATTTGGGACAATCCCCTCCCAAATTTCGGGAGTCGGGTATAATACCCCCAAAATTCTGACAAGGCGCCACCCCCCGAAGCCACCGCCCCTTATGGGTGACACCCTACTATAACCTAATTGCCCAATCATTAGGTGTACATTGTCAAGTCAACAGTGTCAGAAAGGGAAAAAAAACCCTAACAATTCGACACCCCACGAACAAAGGGGGACAACGGGTCGACCCCCTCTTAGCCTCGAAATTTGGACCTAGACGAAAAATTTAGGCGCTCCCCCCTATTTTCGAATTTACTCCTGCCTGAATCTCTAGAATTTGAGAACCCACCTTGTCAGTTGTAAAAATGAGATTTAAATGTTATTTTCTACGTGTTTTAGAACATCCAAAGTTATACTTTTACTTTTAAAACAAAATATTTTATTTTAGTGTAACGACAAATAATTAAAGCAAATTATAAAAAAAAATTAAATTACCTTATCATCGCTAGTACTACTTCTTGTTTCATCGTGGACGCTAAACAATAAATCTATTTTTTAAACTATATACATTATTATTATGAATAATAGTTTTGCAATTTTTGCCTATTTATTCAATTTATGCGAATCAAAGATATTATTCGGGTGGATAACTTATTCTATACATTTTTTTACCTAATATATAGGACTTATTTTTTTAGTAGTTGCACCAAATATTTGTCTGAAAAAAAACTTAAGAAGTCTCATGCGTGTTTGAGAATAGGATTGAAAGAATATCATAATTATAAAATGGGGAAAGGGCATACGTGGGGCGTGGGCATAATGGTTAGTCTCTAAAAATCTAGCACTATTGGTTTTCAAAATTAAAAATCAAACTATACGGGTAAAATGCCCTCCAGAAAAAAACAATGCGTTGAACCCCTCCCCTCACCTTAATTCTATGTTTTCCCTCCCCAAATCGGCGATGTACTAAAAACCATTAATGTCGCTTAATACGGCAAGACGCCACTGTCACTAAATACACGCGACTGGCGACTTGCTATCTGTGGAAAACAAAATCCTGATTTAAATTTAAAAATGGGTCAGGCACAGGTATTTTTATACGAATTTTTGGGGCCTATTTTGCCGTAGTAACCGTTAACAACAACAACGAAGTTTAAATGGGTATATTTGCATACATAGAAGCAAGAATATATAAAAGAAAAGACGTAACCACTCAATACAAGAAATCGGCACTTATCCGTGTATTCGTGCCATAAATAAGTCCTTGGGGGGTTTTATGTACCCCCCCGGGAGTATATAAACCCCCGGGAAGTATATAAACCCCCCGGGGAGCATATAAACCCCCCCGGGAGCACTAACCCCCCGGGGGGAGGCAGGACCCCCCGGGGGAGCACAACACCCCGGGGGAGTACACAGAGACCCTCTCGGGGGGAGTATATAGACCCCCCCGGGGGGAGTATATAGACCCCTCCCGGGGGAGCATAAAGCCCCCCGGGGAGCGCACGCTCCCCCAAAATTTAAAAAAATTTTTTTTTAAATTTTGGGGGAACATATACAGTCCCCGGGGGGGTTTATCTCGAGGGGGTTCCATACTCCCCGGGGGTCCACAGATCTCCCCGGGAGGGTCTATATACTCCCCCGGGGGTCTATATATCTCCCCAGGGGGTCTCATACTCCCCCCAGGGGTCCACGCTCCCCCGGGGGGTTTATATAATTCCCCGGGAGTCTCACAACATGCTCTGGGGGGTACACAAACCCTCTTTTTTGGGTCCATATTTAACGGGGCAACGATGCACGGATGGGTGCGATTTTTTGTACAATTGAAGTGGTACATTCTCACCCCAGAATTGTAGAAGCCATGGCGAAGGGAGCATAATTCCAAACCACAAAAACCAAAATGGCGAGATATGAAACGCCCAACGAAAATGATCAAAGGTCCGTTCAGGTTAAGACAAACGTTGGAGCAAAAATCCTTCAAACAAAAGTCCCTTTGGACTTTGTCCCAAAAAGCAATACAGCGTATAGTTTGTCCAAAAGACAAAAAATCAAAACAGAAATGTTCATACCTTTGTTGTCCTTTTTGGACTTTTCCCTTTGAATTTTGTCCTTTTGCACTTCGTCCAAGCAAAATTTAGTAGTGTTTCACACTTCGTCCAGCGTTTTGGTTGTCTCAAAGGACGTTTTGGCTTTTAATTGTCCTTTGGACTTTGCCCAAAGACGTTTTGTCATAAAGTATGAACCAGCCCTAAGTAATAGCTCAACAGCGCTAGAAAATAAATAAACAAATCGTGTAAAAAAACTCGCAAAAAATGCCTAATGTTTCACTAAAAAAGGTCATAAATGTTGCAAAAATAATCAAATTTTCTATTTTCTTTAACGTTTTTCGTCGAACCGCGTTAAAATCTGATTTTGCATGATAAGCGTTTTTGGTGCAAAACTAATATATTTCGAATCAATTTTTCATTTAAAATCGCAAAACTAAATCGCATTTGCATAGTACACTCTAAGGTCCCTCCTGGTTTCCAAATAAAAACTAAATTAAATCGTTGTTAACTAATGTAACTGAGCGAAAATCCGTATTAATAACCGTATAGTGCGGCCATAATTTGACTTATTTTAAATTTAAAACACACCCCTGTAAACTGGAAACCGAATTAAAATTGATGTAGTTTATACTGACTGTGGCTCATTTTGCCGTAAAGAACCTGACTAAATATTATCTACTTTAATAAATTCTGTTGGCATTTGTGGGGCCGCGGCGTCTGTATTTTCTTCGTCCAAGGAAAACCTAAATATATTATATATATATATATATATAATATACACAGACCTTGTACGGTTTGCCCCCTCCCCCCAGCGGCAAAATGAAAAGGGGACAAAAATACTACGCCATTTTTTACCTATGTGGACGCTATTATTCGAAACTTTTTTGGTCCTATTTCAATGCATTTTGAGCCATTTTAGACCTATTTTTACGCTTTTTTTTGTTTTTTTTTTTTTTTTTTTTTTGGAAAAAAAAGGAAAAAAAGACAAAAAAAAGCGAGAATAAGGTAAAAATAGGTCTAAAATGGCTTAACATGCATTGAAATAGACTAAAAACTGCAAAAATTTTGCGATGATGGCGTCACAATAGGTAAAAAAATGGCGTCATATTTTTTGGGAACTTTTTTTTCATTTTGCCGCTGGGGGGAGGGGGGCAAACCGTACAATAAAGCGGGGGGGGGGGGCATTTTCCGACCGTGAACAGGTCTGTGTATATTATATATATATATATATAATATATTTTAGGTTTTCCTTGGAAAAAGACGAAGAAGAAGAAAAACGCTCCTGCTACTCCGTCAGACGCCGCAGCCCCACAAATGCCAACGGATTGATTAAAGTAGATAATTATTTAGTCGGTACTTACGGCAAAATGAGCCACAGTCATTATAAACTACGAGTGATTTTGACTCGTTTTCCAGTTTACAGGGTGCTGTTTTAAATTTAAAATAAGTCAAATTATATCGCACTATACGGTTATTAATACGGATTTTCGCTCATTTTGCCGTAGTAACGACGATTTTAATTTAAGTTTTATTTGGAAACCAGGAGGACCTTAGAGTGTACTATGCAAATCCGATTTGGTTTTGCGATTTTAAATGAAAAATTGATTCGAAATCCTGTAAATTTTAGGGCAAAAACGCTTATAATCAATGCAGATTTTAACACGGTTCGACAGAAAACGTAAAAAAATAGAAAATTTGATTATTTTTCAGACATTTTTGCATTTATGACCTTTTTTAGTGAAACATTAGCCATTTTTCCGTTTTTACACAATTTTGTTTTTATTTTATTTATTTTTCTCACGCTATTTTGAGCTATTACTTAGGGCTGGTTCATACTTATGACAAAACGTCTTTTGGGCAAAGTCCAAAGGACAATTTTATAAAAGCCAAAACGTCCTTTAGACAAGCCAAAACGTCCTTTGGACGAAGTGTGAACGCTACTTAAAATTTTTCCTTTGGACAAAGTCCAAAGGACAAAATTCAAAGGGAAAAGTCCGAAGGACAAAAAGTATGAACACGTTATCCTTTGAATTTTGTCTTTTGGACAAAGTCCAAAGGACGTTTTTACGCTGTATTTGTCCTTTGGACAAAGTCCAAAGGACTTTTGTCCTTTGAACTTTGTCCAAAGGACGTTTTGTCTTAAGTATGAACCAACCCTTAGTCATTTTCGTTGGGCGTTGGTGTGTCTCTCGCCATTTTCATGTTTTTGTATCTCGTTTAAAAAGTATGCTCCCTTCGCCATGGCTTCTACAAGAATATATAAGATAAGAATGTACCACTCAATACAAAAAATCGCACCCATCCGTGCATCGGTTTGCCATAAATAAACCCCCCCGGGGGGTTTATGTACCCCCCCGGGGGAGTATATAAACTCCCCGGGGGAGTATATAAACCCCCCGGGGGAGCATATAAACCCCCCTGGGGGGAGTATATAGACCCCCTCGGGGGAGTATATAGACCCCCCGGGGGAGTATATAGACCCTCCCGGGGGAGTATATAGACCCCCCGGGGAGTATATGGAACCCCCTGGGGGAGTATATAAACCCCCCCGGGGGAGTGTATATGTTCCCCCAAAATTTAAAAAAAAATTTTTTAAATTTTGGGGGAGCATATACACTCCCCGGGGGGTTTATATGCTCCCCCGGGAGGGGTCTATATACTCCCCCGGGGGGGTCTATATACTCCCCCGGGAGGGTCTATATACTCCCCCGGGGTGTCTATATACTCCCCCGGGGGGTCTATATACTCCCCCCAGGGGGGTTTATATGCTCCCCCGGGGGGGTTTATATGCTCCCCCGGGGGGTTTATATACTTCCCCGGGGGGTTTATATACTCCCCGGGGGGGTACATAAACCCCCCCGGGGGGTTTATTTATGGCAAACCGATGCACGGATAGGTGCGATTTTTTGTATTGAGTGGTACATTCTTTTCTTATATATTCTTGCTTCTATGTATGCCGATTCATACCCATTTAAACTTCGTTGTTGTTGTTAACGGTTGTTACTACGGCAAAATCAGCCAGAGTTCGTATAAAATATGTGTGCCTGTGACCCATTTTAAATTTAAATCAGGATTTTGTTTACCACAGAATGAGTCACAGTCGCGTGTATTTTATAATGACAGTGGCTCATTTTGCCGTAGTAACGACGTAATGGTTTTTATACATCAGCAACTTGGTTCGGAGGGAAAAGGTTAAACCAAGATTTAAGGTGAGGGGGGAGGGGTTACAATCTGAGAAACGCATTGTTTTTTCTGGAGGGCATTTTACCCGTATGGTTTGATTTTTAATTTTGAAAACCAATAGTGCTAGAATTTTGAGGGGGCTTAACCATTATGCCCACGCCCACGTATGCCCTTTCTTTCCCCTGCCCCCATTTTATAATTATAATATCTTTAGATATCTATCTCAAACACGCATGAGACTTCTTTAAGTTTTCAGACAAATCTTTCCGTCAACTCTAAAAAAATAAGTCCTCTCCTGTTAGGTAAAAAAATGTAAATAAATAAGTTATCACCCGAATCCAATATTCTTTTAATTCGCATAAATTAAATAAATAGGCAAAAAAATTGCAAAAGCTTATTTATTCATAATAATGTATATAAGTTTTAAAATAGATTTATTGTTTTTAGTCACGATGAAACAAGAAGTAGTACTAGCGATGATAAGGTAATTTAATTTTTTATAATTTGCTTTAATTATTTGTCGTTACACTAAAATAAAATATTTTGTTTTAAAAGTAAAAGTATAACTTTGGATGTTCTTCATAAACCAACGCGTAGAAATAACATTTTAGATCTCATTTTTACAACTGATCGGGGGGGGGGTCAGATTTCAAATTCTAGAGGGGGTCAGGCAGGAGTAAAAAATTGGGAAATTTGGGGGGAGGGGTGGCCTAAATTTTCGTCTAGGGGGGTCCCAAAATTTCGAGGCTAGGGGGGGTCGACCCCATTCTCCCCATTTTGTTGGTGATGTCGATTTGTTAGGTTTTCTTCCCTTTTCTTTGGCGCTGTTGACTTGACAATGTACACCTAATGATTGCGCAATTGGTTATAGTAGGTGTAGCCATAGGGGGGCAGGGGGTGGGTTTGGGGGCATGGGTGGGCCGCCTCTCGGATTTTGGGGGGTATTATACCCGACTCCCGAAATTTGGGAGGGGAGTTGTCCCAAAAATTTTTTTGGGGTATACCTTAAATACCTAATTTAGCGTTTTTAATGCTGGGACTCCCCAAATTTTAGTGGGGTGTCTGGCAGGGGTGTTAGCATAGGTGTTTTTGGTCGGGTCCGCTAGGGGGGGGGGCACCCCCGGGTGGAAGGCCAAAATTGTTTAGGGGGGGTTCCGCCCCCCCCCCTGGCTTTTTCGGGGGGGGGTCGACCCCAGGTGCGAGATTTCAAATTTAGGGGGGTCAGGGGGGTCCAATTTTTTAGCAAAATTTTAACTCAATAATTTAAGTTCTTTTAGGTCTAATATTGAGTTTTATGTATTAAAACAGCCTATTTAGGCCTAAAAAGTGTATTTAAACACTATTTAACTAAAAAAACCGTGTTTTTGACAGTAAATAAAAAAATATACTTTCAAATCGGTCGGGAGAAGGGGGGAGGGGGTCAGCCTCGCTAGGGGGTGTGGTCAGGCCAGAGCCGGACCGCTCTCGAGCTTTGCGGGAGAGGGAGGGGGGACCTTGATTTTTTTTAGGGGGGTTCAAAATTTTGGCTCTAGGGGGGGGGGTGGACCCCTCTGTCCCCCCCAAAAACACCTATGGGTGTTAGCCAGTATTTCGAAAAGGGGTATATCCTTCCATACAAATTTTTCGAAAGGGGTAGGGTTGTTGTTGTTGATTGCCGGATCAGGTCACATCCAGAAAGTTGCTGACTGCTTTTGGATTGGACCAAAGATCTTCCAGTTGTAAGTTGGTTGGATTTGCAGGGCAATTGAAAAGGTGCGGCACGTCGTGCGGTTTTTTTCCACAGTCAGGGCACACGTTTTTCACAGAATTGTCAAGCAGTGATCGATAGGAGTTAAGCTTTAGGCAATAGCCGGATCTGAGCTGGGCCAGGGTGCATCTGGCCCCACAGGAGAGCTGTTGTTCACTGTGGTGGATATCCGGGGGTTTGTGACCAAGGAGGTGATTGGGTTTGAATTTGGATCGTGCTTCGGCGACAAAGTAGGTGTGAAGGTCTGCGACAGCCTCCTTGGCAAGTTTGCCGCGGTCGGGGTTGTAGAAAGAGTCCACAGTGGCACCAAATTTAGGGTTGAGGGAGGATAGAGGAGGGAATTTGCGCATTGTTGGATTGGCCACAACGTTAGTTGTGAGCCTGTGGCAGGGGTGCAGGGGGTCTCTGGTTTGAGCTAGAAACTGCGCGGACAGCAGTGCTGTGTGCATGTGTACCGGTAGCAATTTGGTTTCTTGGTGCAGGTGGTCTGGACAAACTTTCAGGTAGCATCCTAGGGAGTTGTACTCCAAATTTTTAAAATACCCTAAAAAAGACATAAAAAAGGGTAAAATTTTTTGCGCTTCGCGCTAAGTGATCTTTTTACGGTTATTTGCATTGTTTTTTTAGGTTAAACTTGATAAATTTTAGGTGTAAAAAGTTATAATATCAAAAATCGTGCGACAGCACGAAAAAATTTTAAAAAATTGTCTTTAAAATTCATTAGAAACATCACTTCATAGTTTTAAAAAGGTATATAAATGTTGAGCGCTGAGCAAAGCGAAGCGCGGGAAAAAATTTTTTAATTGTTTTCTAAGGACCCCAAATTTTTACCTCCGCCACCCAAAAAAAAGCGGGAGGGGGGTTACAACCATACATGGGCAAGTTGGTCCGGAGTGGGGGGGGGGGGGGGTTAAACCCCAAATAAGGGGGGGGGGGGTTAAAATCCGAGAAACGCAAAATACCCATATCGTTTTTTTTTTCTGGAGTGCATTTTACCCATATCGTTTTTCGATTTTGAAGGGAAAATAGGTTAAAAACACTAATTTTAGGTCAAAAAGCCCTTTTTATTGCATTTTTGAGCTTTTTATTGCTTAAAACATTCATTTTGACCTCAAAACTTAAGTTTGGAGGCAGTTAGAAGTCATTTTAAAGACATTTTTTTCTTCATTTTTCCAAAATTGGGGGGGGGGTTAACTTTTTCTCCCCCCCCCACTTCTGAGTGGGGGGGGTTAACTTTTTCTCCCCCCCCCCACTTCTGAGTGGGGGGGGTTAAACCCCACTTCTCAGAATTTGGGGGGGGGGTTAACCCCCCCGTGCCCATGTATGGTTACAACCTCCATAACCCTCCCCCCTGGATACGCCCCGGTGTTAGGGGTCCCCCATAATTTATAATTTATTTATCATAATTTCATAACCTCATATTAGTATTGGTGGCGCCTATTATCAGGATTTTTGGGGGGTATACTATAACCCCCCAGCCCCAACCCCCTTGTCCACCTATGGTTGAGGGTTATACTCCCCACCCAAAAAAAATCCCATATGCTGCCGATACTCCCCCTGAAATTTGGGGGTAACCCGGGCACTCCCCCCCCCTCTTAAAAGTTGGGGTCCCAGTACTAAAAACGTTAAAAATAGGATATTTGAATTGAAGTATACCTCAAAACAATTTTCGGGACACCCCCCACAAGTGGGTAGGGCGGGGGTTATACTCCCCCCAAAAATATGTCGAAACTGCCCACACCCCCCGTAAAATTTGGAAGTAGCTTGAATCCCAGTCAAAGGTGGGCAGCCTCCTGGAGTTTGGGGGGGCGTATACCCGACCCCAGAAATTCGGAGGGATGGTGTCCGAAAATTTTTTTGGGTTATACCTGAAATACCCCATTTTTAGCCTTTTTAGTACTGGGACCCCCCAATTTTTAGGGTGTTGTCTGGGGTACCCCCAAATTTCAAGGGGGGGGGAGTGGGGTGTCGGCTATAATCGGGATTTTTTTTGGGGTGTATAACCTCCCAATCCCCCTTCCCACCTATGGTGTCAGTCATAGGTGGGCAGGCTCCCGGATTTTGGATGGAGGGTATACCCGACCCCCGAAATTTGTGGGGGGGGTGTCCCAAAAAAAATTTTTTAAGGCATAGGTGGGCAGGGGGGGGGTTTCGGATTTCGGATTTGGGATTTCGGATTTTGCTGACACCCCCCCTTAAATTTGGGGTAGTCGGGGACACCCCCCCCCCAAATTCGCCTCCCAAAGAAAAATTTTTAAGTGTTATAAAAGGACTAAAAAATTTTTCCGCGCTTCGCGCGGAGTGTTTATTACCTTATTTCCCCGTTCATTACCTTTTATTACCTTTAAATTCCCCCGCTACCCGGGCAGGTTAAATTTCCCCGCTACGCGGGCAGTTTAAATTGGCAATTTATCTTAGTTTTTCAATTGCAAATCGATAATCCCATTCAGTAGTTAAGGCATACATGTTTAATAAAACTACTATAAACACTATTATTATCCTTTTTTTAACGTTTTAAACACATGTTATAAATGTATAGTATAGCTATAAAAAACCTTAAATTTTGTAATTAGTATCATTTGGAATTAAAATTTCTAGTGTATTTTAGCGCCTCAAATTATAAATTTTCTCCTCCAGGGGGCATTGTTCCCCCCGAACCCCCCTGACTGAATTTTTAAGATCACAAAAAATTATGTAGAAATTAGGTAAAAAAACAAAAGTAAAATGTATGTTCACGCGATCACCAGGAGACGATTTTTAAGCCGTTTTTAGTATATATTTTAAAAAATTTTCGCCTCCGGCGGCTGGGGGGACACCCCCTTGACCCCCCGGCCGACGCTTCGCGTCGGCTGGCGCCGCTACGCGGCGCAGGCAGCGGCGCTTCGCGCCGCTTTGACAACACTTTTTCTTCCCCCCCCCCAGACCGACGCCCCTGAAATGAAATCCTGACTGCGCCATTGCACATTATTATTAAAAGAATTAAAAAAATAAAATTTATAAGTTACAATAAGGTCTTATTTTAATCTTACACAGTTTTAAAGCATTTATAAGCTTGTTTTACGTTTTTTTACGCGTTTGAAGCTCATTTTAAGGCAGCGCGGAAATATTGGGTACACCCCCCCTCAAAATTTGGGTCTTGCTGGACACCCTCCCCTAAAATTTGACCCCCCCCCTATACCCCCCCCCCCCAAAATCCGAGAGGCTGCCCACCTATGTTTTAAGGTATACCTCAAATACCCCATTTTAAGCGTTTTTAGTACAGAGAGGGACCCCCCTCCCCAAATTTTAGGGAGGGTGTCCGGGGTACTCCCAGACACTCCCTAAAACCCCGGGTACCCGTTTTTATAGTACCCCGGAGTCCGGACACCCCTCGCGGTGTCTGGGGTAGTATAAAATACGCGGTATGATCATTCATTATATTTTACGCTGACTGCGTGTTGAAATGCGAAAGAAATCATAATCACTTGTGTTTTGTACACGGTTACTCATTCTGTCGTATATAATATAGTAGCGATAAACTCTAATTAGAGGCGACACCCCAAAAACTTTTCTGATGAGAATCTGTTTGTTTCACGTTTTGTTCTTTGTGTTTTATAGTTGTTTATTTATTTATTTATTTATTTATTTGTTTATTTACATTTTCTTTTCTTTTCAGTCCCGAGAAGTGCAATACGACGAAGAAGGCTACACGATTCGGCCGCCAGAACTTCCGAAAGAGTGCCGAGCGGATTCCAGCTCCTCCGATTCGGATTCAGGTAAGTCGTTTTTAAGGCACGACCAGCTGGTGGGTCTTAAAATAACCAACGCCTTATTTCGGACAGTGCGATCGTTGTGATTTATACAAATCAGCGCTAAGCACTTCGATAGAGTCCAGAGCGGAGTCTAAGCTTTTGCGATCATAGATGAACACGGTCACCGAAGATAGAGAGACGTGTTTACCCCGGGTAAGTGACATTTCAAAATCTAGGGGGGTCGAACCCCTCCCCCTAGCTTTCTAGGGGGAGTCGATCCGGGGTGGAACATTTTGAAACCTAGAGGGGGGTCAGGTGAGGTCCAATGTCCGAAGAAAAATACTTTTAAACCATTAAAGGTTTAATCATAGTTTTTTTTATGAGATAATACTACATTTTATTGAATAAAAAGCGATATTCTGGTATAAAAAGGATGTAAAACATGAATGAACAAGGGGGTGGGGGGTAGAGTGGGGTCCACCCCTCCCCCTAGCCTCAAAATTTTGGGGGATCCTCCTAGAAAAAATCCAGCCCCCCTCCTCCCCTCTTGCCTCCCCCCTCCCCAAATTTTCGAATTTTTTACCCCTGACCCCCGTCTAGATTTTGAAATCTTACCCCCCTCCCCTCCTGAAAAAATTTAAGTACTTTTTTATACTGGATTTTCTTTCAAAAACGTGATTTTTTAAAACAAATTCATGTTTTTACACCCTTTTTATACCAGAATACCAGAATATCGCTTTTTATTCAATAAAATATAGTATTATCTTATAAAAAAAACCATTATTAAATCTTTAATGGTTTAAAAGTATTTTGCTTCGGACATTGGACCCCACATGACCATACATGGGCAAGTTGGTCCGGAGTGGGGGGGGGTTAAACCCCAAATTAGGGGGGGGTTAAAATCCGAGAAACGCAAAATACCCATATCGTTTTTTTTTCTGGAGTGCATTTTCCCCTTATCGTTTTTCGATTTTGAAGGAAAAATAGGTAAAAAACGCTAATTTTAGGTCAAAAAGCCGTTTTTATTGCATTTTTGCGCTTTTTATTGCTTAAAACTTTCATTTTGACCTCAAAACTTAAGTTTGGAGGCAGTTAGAAGTCATTTTAAAGACATTTTTTTTCTTGATTTTTCCAAAATTGGGGGAGGGGGGTTAACTTTTTCTCCCCCCCCCACTTCTGAGTGGGGGGGGGTTAAACCCCCTTCTCAGAATTGGGGGGGGGGGGTTAACCCCCCCAACCCCCCCGTGCCCATGTATGCACATGACCCCCTCTAGGTTTCAAAATCTTCCACCCCGGGTTAACCCTCCTAGAAAGCTAGGGGGTTTGACCCCCCTAGGACCCCCCTCCTTGGTCTTGAAGTCATTTACCGGGGGTAACGGAGTAAACAGCCCCCATTGTTTCAGTGACCCGACCGTGTTCATCTATGGTGTAAAACATGAATTTGTCTTAAAAATTCACGTTTTTGGAAAAAAATTAGTATAAAAAAAGGACTTAAAATTTTTCGAGAGGGAGGGGGGTCGGATTTCAAAATTTAGAGGAGAGTCAGGGGTAAAAAATACAAAAATTTGGAGGGATGGGGGCCCCCTGGATTTTTTTTAGGAGGGGGGGGGCTAAAATTTCGAGGCTAAGGGGGTGGATCCCACCCTACACTCCCCCCTTGTTGTTGAGTTTGACAGTTTCCAGGGTTTCTATCAACCTTGGGTAGATCCGTCCGGCACGCCTCTCGCCTTGCTCACCCCCTCTTCCCACTCCACTCCCCCCTTGTTCATCTATGCCTCCGATTCAGATTCAGGTAAGTCGTTTTCGGGGCACGACTTTCCCCCCTATCTGTGTCCATGTATGTTCTGCCCATCAAGGCGATATTTAAGAGCTGAATTTATCCGCTGGTTTGCTAAAAATGAAAGACTGCTTTGCAATTTTCAATAACAGCAATTGAATCTAACACATGCACAAGCCATTTCAAGCTGTATTCAGTTTCATAGAAGGTGAGAAACCGGATAAGTTTAGCTCTGTAGCAGGATTGCCGGGGATCCAAAAGAGTCGAATGTAGCAGGCTTGCCGGGGATCCAAAAGAATCTTTTCTGCTACAAGTGTTTTTAATAAAAGTTCTTTAATAAACACGAAAATCCGATTTATTCAGTAAATATTCACGGCCCTAAGTTTTAACAGCTTCCCGGAGAGGGGGGATTCCGTTGGCCAGTTAGAACTTTAACGGGGAGGAAATTCTACGTAAAGTTAATCTCGAAGTAAAGTCGGAAGAGAAGTTACTAGCGACTATGATCCAAGTAAAGAAGTTACTAGCGACTATGATTCAAGTAAATAATAACTTCTCCTCCGATCTCTACGCTTAAATACCCCAGCCGCTTGGCACATGAGCCAAGTCGGCTGATATGCCAGACGGCTAGGAATGTTTAAGTGGGAGGATTTTAAACTTTAGAAATATTTACAAAGGTTATTTTATGAACTTTTAATTATTTATTATATTTATTTATGAGGAAAGAATTGAGGATAAACCCGGGCCTTATAGCTCCTTAAACTTGTGAGGGACGTAAATGTAGAGTAGAGAATAAAATGATATGTTTTAAAAATCGTCATATTGGTTTACATCACATTACGTCACATTCTACATTTATATTATATTTTAAACAAAACTTTTATAAACGAACAGTTTTGTGTTTTGTGAGGAAACATTTATTTGGTGATAGTAATGAATATTAAAATAATTGTTGTTATAATAAATTATAATAATATTATAGATGATGACCTTAGCGCGAAAAAAATTCACATTGAAATTAAACCGAAAGACGCAACCCCTTCCAGCAGCCAATCTGGGTAAGAAATTGATATTTTTATATTTCAATACATAGACGTGTGCACAGTGTGGAAATGCTCCCCGTTTTTTGGAGGATTTGCCCGGAACCGGAATTCCAAATTTTTCCCGAAACATCCGGAACACGGAACCGGAACTGTCTATAAAACTGCGAAACCCCCGGAACACCAGAACCGGAACCAGAATTGAGATTTTCCAAAAATCCGGAACAGGAACCGGAGCCGGAATTACAAATTTTTCTCGGAACATCCGGAACCGGAACTGTCCATGACTAATACGTTGTATCTTTGAAACATAATATAGGGTAACTGACTTAATTTCGGCCACTTTTTTTGGATAAGTTTTTTCTGGTTTTTCCAATCGAGACAAAATTTGGTCTAAAAATCGAACAATAGCTATTTTTTTTATTCCAGTGCAAAATTTTTAAATTTGTGTTACACTTAAGGCTGGTTCATACTTATGACAAAACCACCTTTCGACAAAGTCCTGTGACGACCCAAAGTAGAAGCGAAAATAACCAGGCGCTGAAAAATTTAGACAGCCAAATTTATTGAAAAATTTGTCCGATACAGGAATTGAACCCGTAACCTCCAAAGTCGACTCTGGCGTGCTATCCATTACACCATAGGCCGGACAAGGAAAGGGGAAAGATAATCGCCTTTTATTAACGCTTGTACTTTGAGTTTTCACGGAAAGGACACAATGTGTTACAGTCCAAAAGACAATTTAGAAAAGCCAAAACGTCCTTTGGACAAGCAAAAACGTCCTTTGGACTTTTTCCTATGGACCAAGAATGAACGCTACTTGAAATTTGTCCTTTGGACCAAGTCCAAAGAATAAAATCCAAAGAAAAAAGTCCAAAGGACAAAAAGTATGAACACGTTGTCCTTTGGACTTTGTCCTTTGGACAAAATCCAAAAGACAAAGTCCAAAGGACGTTTTGACGCTGTTTGTCCTTTGAACAAAGTCCAAAGGACTTTTGTCCTTTGGACTTTGTCCAAAGGACGTTTTGTCATAAGTATTAACCAGCCTTTAAAGATCAGTGGAGGTTTAAAGTTTTGTTTTTATAGCGGCGGAAATTAAGGCGCGAGCCATTAACTTCGGCCACATAGAAAAAATTGGCTGTAACTATTGACAAAACGAACAATAAAAGTTTATAAAGGTTGAAAATTTATCCTTAGGTTATGTTCTTGGTACATATAACTTAATTTTTTCCGTTTGCAAACATTAATAGTTATTAGCAAGACCTTAAATAATTATGTCAAAACCTTAAAAAAACAAGTTTTAGTAACCTGTATTTTTTGTTGAATTTTTATTTTGGCTTAAATATCCGTCAAAAAAGTCATAAAAATTTTTTTTTATAAATACGGTAGTACAATGATATTTGAAAATAGCAAAAAACTGCAGCTTCTTTCACCTAAATTTTAAGGTGGCCGAAATTAACGGAATTTTAAAATGCGCAGTTAGATAAACGCATAGCAAAGTGATTTTGAAAAAAAAATGTCAAATCATGAAAATTAACAATTTTGAGCCTTAAATAGCAGATATTTTAAGGTTATATAGTGCTTCGTTTTAAGGTTATATATTGCTTTTTAAGGTTATATAATATTTTAAGGTTATATAGTGCTTGCTTATATTTTAAGGTTATATTTTATGGTTATATACTCCTACGGTTAAATTTGATGTAGTGTAAATACCAAGCAAAATTTAAGAAAATCACTAAAAAAATTCACTTTTTGTATGAAAATGTTGATAATGCAGAATAACAAAAATAAAAAAACTTTTGCAAAAACGCTTTATTCAACATTAATCCAGTTATTTTTGTGCTAGTTTTTTTGTGTTTTAAAAATAGCCAGTTTTCTAACACCCTAAATTGGTGGCCGAAATTAAGTCAGATACCCTACACAACGAAATTTTTAGCTTAAACAAAATCCGGGACGCCTTGGGGCACATCCTATCGAGCGGACGGCGATCAAGTGTTGTGTCGTTTACATTATAATTAGTATAGCATTTATAGGAAGCTTTATATTTTTGAAACATTAACATAACACAACGGGGATTTTTTAGCTTAAAGGTGCGGTGCGGAGTCAAACTTTTTGTCCTTGATTTTGATAATTTTTTGTGAAAACCTCACTCCTGCTCCCAATAAACCACAAAATTTTTTTCAACAAAATATTTCTAGTGGTTTAGGAGTTATATCCCCCCAAAAATGGCTGACAATTCTGTACGTGACAAATTCCTCAATGGTTATAGCGATTTACGTTACAAATTATACACTCAAAAAAACGGCTTCTTTCTAATTTAATTTAATACCTTGATCGTTAAGATTGGTGCAAAATTTGTCGAAAAAATGTGTTTCCCGTACAAAAAACCCGCAACATTTTCGTTAAAAACGCCAAACGACGGCAGTGATTTTGTGAAGTTTACCCAACTTTTTTTTCCTTCACTTTGTGTTTTTAGCGAAAAAATCGTGGGTTTTTTTGTACGAAAGACCCAATATCTCAACAAATACTGCACCAATCTTAACAATCAAGATATCAAATCAAATTACAAAGTAACCGCTTTTTTTTGAGTACATAATTTGTAACTTAAATCGTAATACTTATTGAGCAATCTTTCACGGACAGAATTGTCAAAAAACGCTCTTTTTGTGGGGTCATAATTCCTGAACCACTGGATATATTTTGTTGAAAAATTTTTTGGGCTATTGGGGGCGGGGGTAAAATTTACACTAAAAATTATTAAAATCGAAGACAAAAAGTTTGACTCCGCCCCGTACCTTTAAACGAAATCCGGGACGCCTTGGGGCACATCTCCATCGAGCGGGCGGCGACAAATCAATCAATCAATCAATTTGTATTTTGCCATGTAAATACAATGACAGGAAAGACACAAAAGCTAGCAAAAATACTGCTCTTAGACTTGTATCTACCTCTTTAAACACATATAATATAAATATAATTATAATAGCATAAAAAACAAATAACGTGCCCGCCCATCACACCAACAGACCTGTGCACTCCCCCCAGGGTTTAAACGGGGGGGCAATTCCAAAATGGGGGGGGGCACGGGGGGCAACTTTTTTGAAACGGGGGGCAATAAAACGGGAGGGCGCAAGCAGGGAGGAAAGAAAAAACAAAGAGAAAAAAAGGGGAAAAAAGAGAAAAAAAGAGAGGAAAAGGGAAAAAAGGGACAAAAAAAGCGAAAATAAGGTAAAAATAGGTCTAAAATAGCTTAAAATACATTGAAATAAGCTAAAAACTGCAAAAAATTGCGATGATGGCGTCATCATAGATCAAAAATGGCGTCATAATTTTAGGGTACTTTTTCATTTTTTGGCGGGGGGCAAATCCTCCAATAAAACAGGGGGGCATTTCCAGACCGTGCACAGGTCTGCACCAACCAACCATAAATATACAAAAGAAGCTGCCAGCATTATGTTTCTGAAGGGATTCTGGACTCCATCAAAAACACAATACAAACGGCAACCACAAAGCTACATTGCAGGAAAAAGTTGCCATGATGGGTAAACGAATAATTGAAAAAACAGTTTAAAAAAAATAGATAAAAATAACTAATATTAATATACGTTGTAAAATTGATTATTTGAAACAACTGTTGCAGTACATTAGGATCACGTAATTTTCTATAAAAACTTCCCCTACTTTGCTCTCAAAAATTAGTATTTAAACAATTCCAAAACCTTATTGACTGTCTAAGTGCAGAAAAATCAGTGCGCATAAAATCTTTTTAAGGTAACATATATTCATGTGTATTAACACGAAGTCTAGCTGCTCTTCTGAGATTTTGTGAATTAAGAAGAGAAAAGTCATTTTCTGGTGGCTTTCTTCGGTCATAGTGATAACAGTAAATAAGTCTATATCAAAAACTGGCTGCATCTAATTATCTTTTAGATAACTGGCTGCATCTATTAGATTATCTAATCGATACTGCTATTATGTTTACTGTGTGTCGACAATCGCTAATCTCAGATTAACTTTAAGTCGGATTAAACTCTCAGCATACCACCCCAAATAATCATTATCGCTGTGACGTTTGCATTATAATTAATATAGCATTATAGGAAGCTTTATATTTTTGAAACATTAACACAACGGGGACTTTTTAGTTTGAACGAAATCCGGGACGCCCTGGGGCACATCTCCATCGAGCGGGCGCCGGCCTACCCGCGCTCCCGGTCCGACTACCGTTTCGACTACTCCGCCTCCTTCGCCGGAACCGGGTCGCTAGCCAATCAGCGAGGGGCCGGTGGGCGGGACCCCTTCGCGCCCAGCACCGCCCCCATCGGGGAACACGACGGACCCCCGCCCAGACCCCTTCGCCCCGCGTTGACAGGGGATGACCGGCTGAACCGGACCTACGCCGGGCAAGGTTAGTTGGATGAGTTGAAAGGGTTATTTTTTTTGTGGTCGGTGGAATTTTTGAGAAAACCGACCGCTGTGCTGACCGAATAATTTCCGGTTTGACTTCTTTGTTTTAAAAGGTGCCACCTGCGCGAGTAAGGAGTTACGGTTGATTTGAATTGTAATAAATAGGACCATTTTTTGTGTTGCCAAACACTACCCAATCAAGGCACTGGAATGACGAAGGACCTCCGCCGTGACCACTCCGACCCGCGTTGACCCTAGATTACCGACTAGACCGAACCTATGCTGGGCAGGGTGAGTTGAAAGGGTTTTTTTCTGGTCGGTGAAATTTTTGAGAAAAGCGGCCGACTGACTGACTGAGAAATTGTTTGGGAAAAAGATTTTCGGTTTAATTTCCTTCGTTATGAAAGTCAAACGTTTTGCAAGTGAGCAGTTACGGCTAATTTGACTTTTAATAAATGGGACCATTTTGGCTTTGTTCCCCAGCAGCACTGCCCCAATCCAGGCACCGCACCAGAAAGATGATGTACCCCCGCTCGGTCTCCTCCGACCGGCGCTAACCGAGGACGACCGACTCGAGCGGACCTATGCTGGGCAAGGTGAGTGACAAGGGTTATTTTTTGTGGTCGGTGGAATTTTTGCAAAAATCAGCCGACCGAATGACTCCGACTGGGCAAACGGACGATTGTTTGGCTTTAAAGTGCATAGGAAAGTGATTTAAAATAAAGAAAATATTGATTGACTATAAAAGGCTCTTACCGTGTGGCCATTGCGGCCTAGCCCACAACCGGAGGGTAAAGCTTATTTTTTCATACATTGTTGTGCAACCAAAAGATAAGCCTTCCTCCCACGGTAAGGTGCATTCCGACCAAAAGTAGGCCTAGGGACTATATGTGAGATGGGAAAAATAAATTGTGCTTTTACATTTGGTAGATCATGTTACTCTCAACTTACACTTATATCTAAGTCCTTTTGCCTCTATTTCTTTGATCTTTTTATGCTATCTAACTATCATAATTATTATTTAGTTTACCTTAGTTTACAATTTTGTTTTTTTTTTTGGTTATTTCCTTTCCAATATTTATTTTTATGTATTATTATTCTCATACAAAAATGTAAAACTCACATCTGCTCCCTAAAATCCCCTAATAGGCGTGTGGCCTTTGACTAAAATTCTACATCAACAACAGTGCTGATATAGGGTATTAGACGGCAATATAGAGTATCCATCGCCAGCCGGCTTCAGCTATAAAAAAAGGCGCAACTTGTGAAAATAAGCAGTTACGGTTAACTTGACTTGTTGTAATACATGGGACCATTTTGGCTTTGTTACGCACAAACAAACCAAGCAAAAAAAAAACACCCCCCCCCCACACCAACCCCCCCACCCACAAAAAAAACAAAAACCAAAACCCACACAACCCCCAACCAACAAAAAAACACACAAACCCCCAAAAAAAAAACCAAAAAAACAAAAAACCAAAAAAACAAAAAACAACAACAAAACAAAAACAAAAAAAAAAAAAAAAAACAACCAACACAAAAACAAAAAAAAAAAAAAACCAAAAACCCCCCCAAAAAAACCCCACAAAAAAAAAACAAAAAAAAAAAAACCCCCAAAACCAAAAAACCAAACACAAAAAACACAACCCCACCCCCAAACAACACAAAACCAAAACCCCCCCCCCCCCTAGCACTGCCCCAATCAGGGCACCGAGATGACGACGGATCTCGCCGTGACCCCTTCGGCCGGCGCTGACCCGGGACGACCGACTCAACAGGGCCTATGGGGGACAAACTGATTTGAAAGGGTTTTTTTTGTGGTCGGTGAAATTTTTGAGAAAATCGACCGACCGACCGACGTAGAGCTCGATTATTTCTCCTTTTTGTTTACATCATTATAATTCGTTTAAAATGATAATATTTGAATTTTTCGCGGTCACTTAATTTCGAAATAATTTTATGGCAGATTTAATAAATTGTTAACAATTAAAAAACTTTTTTAATTGTTCCAATTTTTAACCCTATTTGTATTGAATGAAACAAAAAAAAACATAACATAACAATAAACTTTTCTTTTTTAGGCTTCGGAGATTCGTTTGGTATCGCACCGATGGCGCCATCACTTACAGGATCATCGTCGCGACCCAGGCCGAGGCCATCGCATCACGGCATGTTTCCGAGCTCCAGAAAAGTAATGCACAATTATACAAATATTTATTTTTTTTAGCTAAAAATTGTTGTAGTTAAATACTTAGTATAAAAAGTGTAATCGGGTCAAAAAAAAGTCGTAAAGCAATAACTGAAAAGGAAATACCAAATAGCGTTAGGTTGTTTTATATTTGACAAGAATTTTCACCGTTTCCAGCTACGTTTTCACCTAGTGGATTGATCCGGTTTTTTTGGCTCAGATCATAGGTGGACAGAGGGGGTTATACCCCCCCCCCAAAAAAAATCCTGATTATAGCCGACACCTCCCTAGAATTTGGGGGTACCCCGGACACCCCGCCCCCTAAAATTTGGGGGGTCCCAGTACTAAAAACGCTAAAAATGGGTTATTTGAGGTATACCCCCAAAAAAATTCCCCCCCCCTTATTTGGGACACCCACCCCCAATTTGGGGACACGGGACACCCCCCTAATTTGGGGGGTTAGGTATACTCTCCCCCCCAAAATCCGGGAGGCTGCCCACCTATGGCTCAGATCGCGAGTTGGTCCGGTTTTGAGAGTGTTCCTGTCATGTCAGAGTATTCTTACAATTGGAGGAAAAAAAGTCAAAATAACTTAAATAACTTTCAATCATTTCTGATCCTTGTTTCTAAAACAAAATTTTTCAGTGCTGTGTTGCACTTTTAATACTTTATTATGAATACTAACGCTTTCGACTTTTTACAAAATATAAACCTAAGTTTTTGGGAAAAAAATGTAAAAAAACCTTTGTATTAAAAAAAAGTTTACAAAAGTTTATAACATTTACTGCCTTAAAAATGTGGATAGAATAATTAATTATGCAGAAGCTTAAATAGGCTTTAAGTCGCTTATTTTAGTTGCGGAACTTCGAATCATTTTCCGCCTTTAAATGCGGTGGCGTTCCCAAGGGGGCGGCCGCCTCCCCCTCCAAAATCCCCTTTTTTTGTAAGGGGGGAAAGGTTACGTCACGCTACCCTTACGTTTTTTGAATTTTGGGAAAGAAAAAATTTTTTTAAATATTAATACAGAAATTTTCCTGATGCCTTTCAAAAACATATTAATAGTCAAGAAACCAAATTTTCCCCGCTGCTCGGGTTGTTTAAATGGACAGTTTATCTTAGTTTTTTTGATTTCAAATCGATTATGTCGTTCAATAGTTAAGGCATACATGTTAAACAAAACTACCTACTTAGTAGTTTTGTTTATATTAAGGTTTATATATTAAGGTTTATATTGTTCATAGTAGTACTATGAACAATATAAACCTTTTGTTAACGTTTTAAACACATGTTTTAAATGTAAAGGGATAAAAAGCCGTAAATTGTGTAATAAAAGTATCATCTGGGATTAGAATTTCTAGTGTATTTTAGCGCCTTATATAATTAAAAAATTTTGTCCCCCGGGGGCATGGTGTCCCCCGGAACCCCCTGACAAGGGGCTCTGCCCCTTGACCCCGCTGGGGGCCTCTCGCCCCCAGACCCGCCCCCCCATTTATGGGAGGCTGGTGCCCCCAGACTCTCCTTCAGGGCATACATGGGCACGGGGAGGGGTTGGGGGGTTAACCCCCCAAATTCTGAGAAGGGGTGTTTAACCCCCCCCACTTAGCAGTGGGGGGAGAAAAGGTTAACCCCCAATTTTGGAAAAATGAAGAAAAAAACTGTCTTTAAAATGATATCTAACTGCCTCCAAACTTAAGTTTTAAGGTCAAAATGAATGTTCTAAGTAATAAAAAGCTTAAAAATGCTATAAAAAAGGCTTTTTGACCTAAGATTAGCATTTTTTACCTATTTTTTCTTCAAAATCGAAAAACGATATGGGTAAAATGCACTCCAAAACAAAAACGATATGGGTATTTTGCGTTTCTCGGATTTTAACCCCCCCCCGTAATTTGGGGTTTAACCCCCCCACTCCGGACCAACTTGCCCATGTATGCTTCAGGGTTAGTATTTACACCCCAAACCGCCCCCCAAATGGGAATCCTGAGCACGCCACTGGCTCCAGAGCATGATATTGAAGACGAAAAACATCAATAAAAAAAGTATTTGAAGCTCCAGCCAGAGCGCAGGTTTCGGATTGGAGCTTGGCAAAAAGGTGCCAGAGTTGACTGGTTTTCTTCTGATTCTGATTTGAAAACGAAGAGGTTGAAAGGTGTTGGTTCGCTTCGTTTTGCATTCCCACCATAGGTGAGCACGGTCGGGGAAGCTAGGGGGGTGGTTACCCGGGGTAAATCGAATTTTGAATTCTAGGAGGGGGGTCCCGGGGGGGTCCGTACCCCCCTAGCTTTTTAGGGGGGGTCGACCCGGGGTGCGAAATTTTGAAATCTAGAGGGGTGTCAGGTGGGGTCCGGTGTCCAAAGCAAAACAGTTTTAAACCATAATAACTTTAATAATTGTTCTTTGTATAGGATAATACTACATTTTATTGAATAAAAAGCCATATTCGTGTATAAAAAGGGTGCAAAAGCATGAATATGTGATGAAAATTCACGTTTTTGGAAGAAAATTTAGTATAAAAAAGGTACCTAAAATTTTCCCGAGGGGAGAGGGGGGGAGGGTTAGATTTCAAAATCTAGAGGGGGGTCGGGGGTAAAAAATTCGGAAATTTGGGGGGAAGCGGGGCCCCCTAGATTTTCGTCTAGGGGGGGTCTCAAAATTTCGAGGCTAGGGGGGGTGGACCCCACCCTGCCCCCCCTTTCTCACCTATGATTCCCACCACGTGCAGGCCAGGAAACTGGGAACAGGGGGGAAATCTCCTTTCCTCTACTCCTACCTACACAAAATCAATCCTACACAACACACATCACCAAACTGCCCGCTATGCAAAACACAAATACACACAACACAACATTTTTTCACATGCACAAACATTAATACGACCTTGGGACCAGAGGACCTTTGGGCAAACCCCGCAGCAGTTGCTGAGCTCCTCCAAGAGTGGGAAGAGGGGGTGAGCAAGGCGAGAAGCGTGCCGGACGGACCAAACCAGGGTTGATGGAAACCCTGGCTACTGGCAAAGGACACACACAGAAACATCAATAATAGCCCACAACATCAAAATTCAATATAGTCAATTATTTTTTTATAATTGGCCACTTTTCCTTGAAGTTGGTCAACTTGGCCAACTTCTTGAACAATGTAAATCAATGGAGAAACCAGACCTGTGCACTGCCCCCCCCGGGGTTTAAACGGTGAGGGGGCAATTCCAAAACAGGGGGGCACGGGGGGCAACTTTTTTGAAACGGGGGGGGGCAAGCAGGGAGGAAAGAAAAAAAAAGAGAAAAAAGAAGGGAAAAGAGAAAAAAGGGACAAAAAAACCAAAAATAAGGTAAAAATAGGTCTGAAATGGCTTAAAATACATTGAAATAGGCTAAAAATTGCAAAAAATTGCGATGATGGCGTCATCATAGGTCAAAAATAGCGTCATAATTTTAGGGTACTTTTTCATTTTTTGGCGGGGGAGGGGCAATAAAAGGGGGGGCAAATCCTCCAATAAAACGGGGGGCATTTCCAGACCGTGCACAGGTCTGGAGAAACTATATTTATTTATGGAAATTTAGGGTTCGCAAGAGAACAGTTTCGGCCGTAGTGACTCCCTGGGTTCGCTGGACGGCCTTTCTACCTCCGTCTCGATCAACTGGAGCGGAGTGGAGGACTCCCCCGGGCCCGCGGCTCCCAGCGCCGCGGAGATTATACCGGTGGCCATGGCTTTGACGGAAACCGTGCACGCCATATTCCAAGGCTCCGATCTCAACAGGTCAGTGAAAAGGTGGAAAGCCTTCCGAATATTTTTAAGGAAGTGTAGTGTCCCTGAAATACCCCATTTTTAGATTTAGGTAACCCCCCCCCCCGTGAAGGAGTTGGTAGTTTCTAGATTTTTTGGAGGAAGGTTTAACTTCAATTCAGTTCCTTCCCAGACTTTTGCGCGGTCCGGAAATGCCCCCCCTTTGTTGGTAGCTGTGCCCACTCCCCTTTCGTTCGAATGCCATCCTCGCTTGAAGGTGAAACAAAAACAATTAAACAATAATGCGTCATTTTTAAGCGAAATTTTCGCGAAATTTTGAAATTTTTTCATTTTTAGCCCATTTTGTCATTTTAAACCTATTTAATTTAGCTTTTTATTGTCTTTTTCTCTCTTCCCCTACTTTATCCCGCATTTCCGTTTAAAAAAAGTTCACCCCCCCCGCAAAACCCCAAATTAGGGGGGCGGGAGGGGGGGGGTTAAACTCCGAGAAACGCAAAATACCCATATCGTTTTTTTTTTCTGAAGTGCGTTTTACCCATATCGTTTTTCGATTTTGAAGGAAAAATGTGTAAAAAACGTTAATTTTAGGTCAAAAAGCCCTTTTTATTGCATTTTTAGCTTTTTATTGCTTAAAACATTCATTTTGATCTCAAAACTTAAGTTTGGTAGCAGTTAGAAGCATAGGTGAGCACGGTCGGGGAAGCTAGGGGGGGGGGTGGTTACCCGGGGTAAATACAATTTTGAATTATAGGAGGGGGGTTCCCAGGGGAGTGCCTAAACCCCCCCCTAGCTTTTTAGGGGGGCTCGACACTGGGTGCGAAATTTTGAAATCTAGAGGAATGTTTCTGGTGTTGCTTGACGAGTTAGTATTTTGTATACTATAGCTATTCCAACGCTCTATCTTTAAAAGCGAGAATCCTCATTCGTTACTGACTGATCAAAAATAGACATCGGTTAGTAAGGAAGGAGAGGAATTACTCACAACATTCTTAGGAAGCACTTTTTTCATTTAGGTCCTTGTTATCAATTTATTGATCAAAATAAAAAAGTTGAAAATTAGACAATGATAAAAATTCACCAACCGCACAATAACAGCCTTTTGGCAACAATAAGGATTGTACAGAGCAAACAACCAACATCCCCTCATAAAAACCGCACAAAAATAGCAAACCAGTTTTAACTGCTAGCAAAAACAGAGCCAGTTCCCAGCGCCATGTGCTTCAACCGCGCACAAATCGGCAAAAACAACAAAGTACTATTTGTAATTCTTGCATTACTGATGACAAAATTAAATTCAAAGTTTTATTTATTAAAAAATAATAATAACCTTCGGTGGCGCGGGAGCGCCACGCGCAGCTAATAATTTTCGAGTGGTGCGCGAGTGCCAACTGCAATTTAACCCACAGCACCGCACCCGACTATACTTAGACAACATGAGTAAATTTTGTTATTCATCTTAATAATCTTGTTATCATTATTACTATTTTTTCTTTAAAAATTATAATTGCAATCTTTCTGGCGCACGGCATCGCACCAACTATATTCAGAGAAAACATACGTAAACTTTGTTTTAAGCGCCATCTGCACCGCGCTAGTTATAATTAAACAACGTGGGTAAATTTTGTAATTTAAATTCATCATCTTCTTATTTATTTTTTTATTTAAAAAAGTATATTCAGGCAACGGAATGATTGTAAACATTGTGTAATTCACAGCTAAAACTGTAGTT